>JANAVB010034220.1:1037768-1297768 GCA_029216955.1 Iris pallida
TATTAATAGATTTTCGGGCGATGACCGTACCGGTCAATGGGCCCTAGCAAAATGCAAACGAAACCAGTCATTCTGGACTTTGAGGCATTAGCTAATAATGATAATTGGACCAATCTGAGACTTTCTCTATTTTTTATAAAAACTTCAAGTTATTATTTTTAGAACTTGCTACTGGCTGAATAGCACTTTGTGCAGGGCTTTGACTCCTGATGGGATCGTGCATAGCAATCAAGTTCGTCTATACTTCTAAATTTATTTATGTAAATAATTGTAAGGGCATAAGCCCAGTTTTCTATTTTCCTTTGCTGCGACCCTGTATTGCGTAGAATAGATTTTATTTATTTCCTGGTTTGTTGGTTTGACGTAAACATGTAAAATAATAAATAACTAATTATTTTATAGAATATTAATATCATTTTCTCATTTAAATAATTAGGAAAAATTATAAGTTTGTTATTTAAACAAATTCACGTTCTTCTCATTTAAAGAAAAATATTATTTTATATATAATATTACAAATTACAAAGCTTTGCCAAATTAACCGGTAATTGCCATTTTTCTAATTAATCAATAACCGGCTTATTTTAATTAAATAACAACGAACGTAGAATTGCGACGTTAGACGATTTCCGGTAGAATAATTAATAAACTTAAAACCTGACTAGGGTCTACTTCTAGAGATTGTAACTAGCACACCTAGAATGGTTTCATATTGGTTCTAAGCCAAGGTTCTCAACTGTAGGATCTCGGAGACGAACATGACATCCTCCTCGGAATCGACTTTTCCATCCAGTCATAAACAAAGACAAGTTACGGTTATGTTTCTTGTATTTTTATTTAGTAATGTCTAGCTGCATGTTTAAACCACATTGCTATACGGAACCCTCTCCTAGGGTTCAGATATTGAATGATATTGATTGTGGGGATTGGGGGACAGTGTAACGTTTATGGCCAATACCCCCTATATTGCAGATTGTGCGAGCTTACCCCTACTCACGGGAATAAGCCGTATCGCGTCGCTAGGACTATTGTATAACCCAAGCCGGTCATAGACGATTACACATTCAAATTACATTTTTTTAATCGTAGAACTACTGGAAAATATTGTTTCAACTATTTAGCCTGCACTTTTTCATTATTATTTAAAATATGAGATACATATTCGTACTTGCTCCCTCCTGACTGGAGACAACATTTTTAGGTGACATTGAGGATGCTGAGCTATTATACAATAGCTACTATGACCCGATTTTGTACCCCGTGGTGTTGCCGGAGTCCCCCTTGGAGGACGCAGGACCTGGGCCGACGAGCCGACCGCTTAGCTAGTCGTTTCCAGTTTTCTAGTTTTGTTGTTTTGGAGTTTTGCTAATTTTGAATTCAGCATTTTATTTCAGTTCTTTCATTTCCTGTTGTACTTATCAAATGTTGAATAACAGTTTTAAAATTTCCGTATATTAGTTGTGATAAATGTATAGATGTTGTTGTGAATACCTGCATATAGAACAGCTTACTGTCGTCGTCTCACAACGGTGCAGGCTGGGCATGATCCGGTTCGACCCAATTATTTGGGATCTGGTCGTGACATCTGTAACAGCTCTGGTTGCGCTGTTAGGAAAAAACTCGGCTCTCTTGCTCAATGCATCTGCAACAACGTTGGCCTTCCCAGGATGATACTGCAGGTTGACATCATAATCTACAAGTAGCTCCAGCCACCTCCTCTGACGCATGTTAGGATCCTTCTGGGTGAAAACATACTTCATGCTCTTGTGGTCGGTGAAAATCTCTACCCTATCTCCGTATAGGTAGTGCCTCCACAACTTAAGTGCAAACACTACTAATGCCAACTCCAAGTCATGGGTTGGATAATTCCTCTCATGATCACGAAGTTTTCATGACGCATAAGCTATTACCTTCCCATGCTGCATCAGAACATCACAAACCTCTGCCAGAAGCATCACAATACACCGAGAACCCTCCGGTTCCATCTGAAGCGTGAGAATGGGTGCCGTCATCAAGCCTCACTTCAACTTCTCAAAGAATCCTGCACTGGCACTCTGCTGTCCAAGCAAACTGCACATCCTTGCGGGTCAACTGGGTCAATGGCGCTGAAATTCGAGCAAAGTCTGATACAAATCGCCGGTAGAGCCGGCTAAGCCAAGAAAACTGCAAATTTTTGCCACTGTACTAGGCACTGGCCATGACTCAATAGCCACGATATTCTGGGGATCCACTTCTACTCCTCCTCGGGTGATGATATGACCCAAGTACGAAATGCGATCGAGCCAGAACTCGTATTTACTAAACTTGGCATATAACTGATTTTCTCTGAGAATCTAAAGAACAACTCTGAGATGTTGCTCATGCTCCGCCTCACTTTTGCTGTAGACCAGGATGTCGTCTAGGAACACAATCACGAACTGATCCAAATAAGGCATGAAGATACATTCATGAGGTCCATGAATACCCGCACATTGGTTTTTCAAAGGGCATCACAAGGAACTCCCAATGCCCATACCGGATCTGAAAGCTGTCTTCGAATGTCCTGCTCTTGACTCTGATCTGATGGTACCCTGACCGTAAGTCGATCTTCGAGAATACAGCTGCTCCTCTGAGTTGATCAAATAAGTCATCTATCATTGGGAGAGGATATCTATTCTTGATTGTCACTGAATTCAAGGTACGATAGTCACACATAATCTGGATGTACCATCTTTCTTTTTTACAAGAAGCATCGGGGCTCCCCAAGGCGATCCACTTGCACGAATGAATCCCTTGGTTCTAAGTTCTTCAATCATCTTGTACAACATCTCTAATTCTGACGACGCCATCCTGTAGACTCTCTCTGACACTGGAGATGTTCCGAGAATCAAGTCGATGGTGAACTCGATCTCCCGTTCTGGCGGCATCCCTGGAAGCTCTTCGGAAAAACATCTGGAAACTCCTCGACTATCCGAGGTAAATGCATTGCTGCTACTGCCATCCGCAACACTGGAGGAGAAGGTTCAACTTTGCCTCGAAGAAGGAAAACTCCGGCTCGCCTGGAATGCTAAAAATAACCCTGCCAATGTGGCAGTCTATCCTAGCATACTGATTCCTCAACCAATCTATCCCTAAGACCACATCATAATCGGCCATTGGGAACTCTATCAATCTAGCGGAGAACTCTCTACCACTAACTACTATCGACACGAGAAAAACTCTATCTACTCCCACAAGTTCGTTACCAGTAAGTATATTGAGCCTTACTGATAATAACTCGGGCTCCAGTCCTATCCGTGTCGCGAATCGTACAGACATAAATGAATGAGGCACCAGAATCAAATAATACTGAAGCTGGAAAGGTGTTAACGAGAATAGTACCTGCCACTACCTCACCTGGCTATTCCTTCTTCTTTCATGGTCAAAGCCAGCACTTGACCATGCCCACTTGGTGCGGGTCTCTCTGCTGAAAATTTCTCTACCTGCTCTGGATCAGGGCTTGGGCTTGGGCATACTGCTGCGGTCTCTGCTGCTGGAATGCCTGGGCCTGCATCGGCAATGGCCTCGAAACGGGTACTGCAGTTGCTGCTGCAGCTGGACTGGTGCCGGTCCTCTAACTGAAGGACTAGAGAAGCCGATAACTCCCCCTGTTCGGGCAGTTCCTAACCCTGTGGTCCGGGGCACCACAAACAAGCATACCCTGTGCTCTGCGACACTCTGATACCACATGCCCTGGCTTTCCGCAGTGTGAACATCCTACTGCGAAAGACTGCTTCTGCTTCTGCTGCTGAGGGTGCGTCGGGAGAATATTGAACCGACGTTAATGAGGCCGCCCGCCTTGAAGCTCTAATGGTCAAAGCCCTGGCTGCCGGGCTGGTGCTGAAGACTGATTCATCTGGCTGTGGGATCGCTTCCGACCTCTGGTCCTATCTACGATCCTCTGGGAGGTATACTCATGCCTCCGGGCTGCCCTCAGCTGTATCAAAGGTCTGATGCTCAAACTGCTCCACCGCCAACAAAATCTCTAGGTGGAGCCCCTGTTGGAACCTGGGCTCTATCGAACTCGGACGCCACCAAGGTGAGAGCGAACCGACTAGCCTGGAGAACTCGGCCGCATATCTATCGACCGTCCTGCTCATCTACTTCAGATTGGTAAACCTCGTCTGTAGATCATACGAGCTACAACATCAAAATACTTGGTCTGGAACCTCTTCCTGAATACTGCCCAGGCAATAGGGGCCACTAATCCAACGGCCTGCGCCGTCCACCAGCTACGGGCAAGATCCAACAACTGCAGACCCACGGCCACCTTCTCGTTCTCTAGAGTCCAGACTGCTTCTAGAATCACCTCTGTGTCCTAAAGCCAAGCATCTGCAGCGATCGCATCTTCACTGCCGTCGAAGAAGGGAGGGTTCAAGCGCGTGAAGCTGTTAGCCGCACTGTTACCCTGATGACCTCTCCTGGTCAAAGCGTCTACCACCGCCTGGTGCAAGGCATCTCCTCGACGATCCTGGGAGGCTAATAGTGACCAGGTGAGACCCACCAAAGTGCCATCATCCGGCTATGCAGGCTGGACGGGCTGAACTGGTTGCTCTCCTCCAGTAGGCATGACTCTGGAGGCTACTCCTGAATGTTAGGCTTGATCTCCGGGTTGCTGCTGGTCCGTAGGAGATGCTCCGTATTGCTGATTGGCAGGTCCAGGAAAATATTGCTGAAGAAGAGGACATAGGGAACAATAAGGAAAGACCAGGACAGATCAACGATAAGCATGTGATCAGGTCAAGATTACAGGGATTCAGAGATACGAGCAGAGATCAAGAACGAGTAGCTTGAGACTATATTCGGTAAACCCTCACATATCTTGATTTACAAGACCTGGAGGGGCCACCACTTAAACCACTTAACCATGTAACGCTCCAGAACCAGAATACTGGAGAGCGGGGGCGTACATAGCCAGCTACGGTATATTGAAGTGCAACCAACCCGATATACGGTCCATGGCTGTCTAGATACATGAGGGTTTAACTACAAGCCAACAGTCTCCTATGGTCATGAACAAGCCTATTGTCTCAATCTCAAGCAAGCAATAATAGTTACAAGATGTCAGAGCACCAAATATATAATAGCAAGGCGTCCCCATATATTACATATTGGATGATCATGAAGCTAGTCGTACAAAATGTCAAGACTAGCAAGAGTTCAGTCATACATGATCAAACCCTAGGATTTGTCAATCATGTTACAGCCGTAGGCAGACAGTAAGTAAAGGTGCAATCGAGCAACACGTGCTCGTCGGCTAAACACCTCAAAGAATAATTTTACAATGAAGTGGGAGGACAAAGAAACTCACTCGTGCCAGGGTTACGCTGGTAGTCACCATTGGCTGGAAGGTAGGTAGATCCTCGGGATGCTCCAATATCTGGCCATACAAAACCAGCTGGGTCAGACCCCAGAAAGAGTAAGTGCCACAAAGGAGGCTTCACTTATGAACTAAAACACAGAATACACAATAGAATATTAAAGATAATAAATAAAGAACTGATAATAATAGATATACAACAGTAAACTGAGTACGAGGAAACCATTCAAGTAACCAGGTCACAACCCTTAAACCAAATAAGGACCGGGTTGTAACCCTTCACCTGAATAGAAACCCGGGATTGAACCCTTAACCAAACAAGGACCGGGATTGTAACCTTCGTCTGAACAGAACTGGACCCCTGATCTTTATTGCTAAGGCCAGTATAAATAATCATGGTGTTAAAACATGACGATCATGGCATGGGATTGCAATAAGACAATAAACGAAGAGAGAACACAGAACTGCTCCGAGAGCCAGGTTACAACCCTTAAAACCAAACAAGGGCCGGGGTTGTAATCCTTCGCCTGAACAGAACTGGACCCCCGATCGTTATTGTTAAGGCACAGCATCAATATCATGTCATGTCATAACTTTGTACAGGACAGGATAAGACTAAGCAGGAAAAACTCTATCCAATCAATCACGGCCAATAAGAGTCCGGCTTGATACTTTTAACAACTAGGGTTCACAGGCCTAGTTACTAGCAAGATACATAAGATATTCCAACAGCCACAAGCCCTGTAGACCATCCGGTTATACAGGTCGAATGTCCGTTTATGAAGAAGCTACACATGTCTGTGTGCTGGAAATGTGCCCTACTCGTCGGTAGGCTACAAGTCCACTTAATGCACCCAGATAACGAGATTGCCTGTAGCTGGGAATCTCTCATGTTATTGAATTATTCTAGTTTATTAGCCTTAGTCAATTATTGTAGGTATCCCTGACCGTGGTACTCAGGGATCCCTTCCTAGACATGATGCAAGACAGTACTAATTATTTGTACGAACACAATCACCCACGGTGTCCAGGTCTTTCATACTTGTCATGTCAGGCTAGCTGTCGTAACAGTATGTCAGATATATCATCAGTTTGCTCGTCAAGAGTGCGCCACAGCGGGCCATTATCGTGTTATTCTTACCTTATCATGAATGAGAGAAACTTGCATAAAATAACTAGTGACATATTTTGAAGCCAAGGAAAAGATCTACAATTTTATATTTTGAGTTTTCAAGATTCTAGCTACAAAATAACTTAAACCGACAAAAATAGTAAAATGGAGCAATTCTGACGCATGGGATTCCTGCACCATCGGTGCGGGATTCCTGCACAATCGGCGCGTGGGATTCCTGCACAATCGGCGCATGGAATCCTACACAATCGGCACATGGGTTCCTGCACCATTGGCGCGTGGGTTCCTGCACAATCGGCGCATGGGATTCCTGCACCATTGGCGCGTGGGATTCTTGTAAGCCCCTGTTTTTCAAATTTTAGTTATTAAATGTTAATTAATTATTAATGTCATTTTTAGCCTTAAATGATTATTAGGATTTTAGAAATTTTTCTAGAATTTTAAATGAGTTTTAAATGAGTTTTAAATGAGTTTTATATATTAAAATATCAATTTGTAATTTTCTAAAATGTTTAATTGACTTTTGTAACTAATTAGATTGTTTAAATATCATTTTGTAAATATTAAAATTGTTTTAATATGGTTTTGTAATTTTTAAAATATTTTTTATCAGTTTGCAATTATTAAAATGTTTTAAAGTATGGAATGCAATTTATATTTTGCATTTGCTACTGCTAGGGGCCATTGTGTATATTCCTAAACTATGGGGCTAAATTGCAAAACCCTATTCTACCCACCCCCGACGACCAGGCTGACCCCCGACTGACCGCCGACCGCACCGACGCTGCCCCCGCCATTTTCGGCCAGCGCACAGCCGCCCGACCGCCCTAACTAGCCTATAAAACTTCCTCCCTCTTCCCCAGACCTGACCCTAACCCTAAATCCTCTCCAGCCACCCACAACCGCCCCATCTTCCCCACTTAAAAACCGCCATAAACCCTAACTCCGGCGAATGCTCGTCCAGCCCCCACGACGAACGCCACACCCCGTACCACCACCACCATTCGGTCGCCCCGACGAGAGGAGCCCCAGCGCCACAAGGCACCCCGACCACGACGTCTCCTCCGCCCGCCAGCACCCTCGAAATCCCCCTTGACGCCCGGACACGTGAGTAACAGAGCTCACCTCGTGTCATCCGTGTCCCAAAGCCACGTGCGTGGTTCGCCAGGAACGGGGACATAGTCCAGTATTTGGACATGTTTTTAGCATTCGTACGGTCGTGCATAGCACGAACACATAGAAATCCTGTGTCCCTAACTGTCCGGACACAGGATCGATTTTTTTTATATATAGTTAAACCTAACCTAAATAAAATTAACTAAATCCTAATCCTACACAACCAGTGGGCTGACCCCCTGGCCAGCCGACCTAACCTAACCAACCACCCCCCCCCCCCCCCCCCCCCGCGCGCTGGCTCGGGTTCGAGCCCCTTACTGCTGTGTTTATTTCTTTTTTTTTCTTTTCCTTTTCTGTTTTCTATATATATTTATCTATATATATATATATGTATATATATATATATATATATACCTATATATATATATATATATATATATATATAAAAGTTTACTAACTATAAATATATATATAATATATATATATATATATATCATATATATATATATATAAAAGTTTACTAACTATATATATATATATTAGTATATATATTTATAACTGTATTTTGGCAGTATTTTATATATGATATATAATTTTATAGTAGTAAACTTATATATATATATATTATATATATATATATATTATATATATATATATATATATATATTATAGATATATATATATATATAAAAAATATATATATATATATATATATACTATATATATATATATATATATATATATATATATATATATATATATATATATTATATATTTATATATATATTTGTATTTATATACCTATATGTAATATTTCCATGTGTATATATTATTATATAATATTAATATATATATGTACAATATTTGTATATGTATATATACTTTATAATTAAGTATTTTCTATACATATACATATGTACTTTTAACATAGGTATGTATATATTCATTTGTATAATTTTACCTTATTAAAATATTAATATTTATTTTGCACTTTTACCAATTTGTATTTTAGTGTATTTAAATTACTGCAACCATTTGGTATCCAAGCCTAGCATGGGTTTTGGGTCCAAATGTGTTTTCACACATTCAAGACTGTACAAGTCATTGGACTTGATTTATGGCCTTGGGTCCTGTATCTGAACTTGGTTCAAATTATGTACATGGACAAAATACGCAGATAATTAATTATTTTAATTTCAAATAGTGTACAATGCTGTTTTTGATTTCTATAAATACTTAAAGTATTGCTAAAATTCTGGAAAATAGTATTTAGATACTACGTTAATTTAGCTAATTTAGTATAATTTTTATAGTATTTAATTTATAGTTTGCCACTAGTTTGGCATATGAAACCAAAACTCATTTTCTGTATACTTAGAAAACTGATTTTTATAAAAAATTGTACTGGTTAATAAATTCCAGAAAAATTATAATAAATTTCTATAATTAACAGGGATCATTTTGGTACTTTGTTTTATGTAAAATTAAGCTTTTTGTCTATTTTAAAAATTGTTAGAACACAATGATCATTTGATTTATTTATTGATTAATTACGACTTGTAACTTTTTGTGTTATTTTGAGTTTTAGCCGTATTGGACCTCACCCCTCACTAGTGTAAAGACCCTGGAAAGTTAGTTAAAGTAGTGTGTCACCCCACATTGGTCTCCTATGCAAAAATCATCATTTTGGCTAGGTGTCCAGTCACAAGTCGTGTTGCACCAATTAGTGTCTTAGCATTTTAGCTTAGTATAAAAACTAAGTTTATGCATTTATTTCTACAGTGACGAGTTACCGGACATCTATATCACTTTTATCGCAGCTTGTTTGCTTTACTTTGCTAGAGACAAGTACTTTCTACAAACTTTACATACTGTTACATAAATGAACTGCTAATCCAACCATGTTAAATGCTGATCCTTGGGGTAGCAAGTTAAAATATCACATATTGTACTTTCAGTTACTATCATGCTTAGAACAGTCTTTATGTATCTCTCACATGATTAGAATATGGGTTATGGGGGAAACTGATAGTTGAGTACATGATTATGCCCCCTTCTCCGTACGTGTGTACCGAGCAAGGTTGACATTTTATATGTATACCTTGTCGTAGGCTTTATCTCAAAGCGGATTTGTATGTATGTACATCTATCGCCTTATCACTTGTACAGAAGTATATTTCATTATGTGCCCCCTGCACATTGTACACCTATTGACGATCACGTACCTGCTACAGTTTTAAACATTACATATACATCTGTCTCGGTGACATATGTATCCTTGCCATGATAGATTGTGTGATGCCATGTTTCCAGTTATTTCCTCTTATGTTCATTTCCATGTTTCATATGCTAGTTTGCTAGATTCAGTACTTGCTCCCGTCCTGACAGGATAACGTTATAGGTGTCCTTACTGAGGAGGAGTTACTCTGCAACACATATTATGGAGTTACTGCCGAGGACCCGGCTCTGCTTTACGAGGATGTTCCTGCGGGAAACCTCGCCTAGTTGTCTTTTGTTTTTAGACTTTTGAGAGTAGTCATGTATTTAGACTATATATTTTGTAACTGGACATGTATCCAGTTTTACATTTCAGACTTGTATTTTGGACATTTTACTATATGAGACGACTTTTGTGTTTGGAGCATTTATGACTTATATTCACTTATAGAACTGTTAGCACATTTAGTCTTATCATGTTGTCTTTAGAACAGCTTACTACGTTTTATATCAAACGTAGGCTGGGCATGACTCGGCCTGGCCCAACAATTTGGGTAGCGGGTCGTGACATGTTTTTAGTGGTGGCCCATGCATGTCCTGACTAAATTGTTTTGTTACGTTATTGTACCAAGCATGCCTGCAATTAGGAACTTAAGGTAATTAGACAACATTAGGAATGACGCTTAGAACACCTAGAGGAATGCTAGGATTGCAACATAGGAAAACATCACATGTTTGCTATTATAATTAGATTTTCTTGTCTATGATTGCTTACTTTAACAAGTTCTTATAAGTCCTTTTTATTGTAATTAGATGGTGCTTACTCGTTCATCCCAGTATGTTACACCTGAGAATGGTGCACTCCCTATCCAGTCAGCTGACCAGTTGACTGATACACCCCCACCTCCACCTCCACCTACCACACTCCCCCACTCCACAGATCTACAGACCCAGATGCCTCCACCACCTTCCACATTCCAGTCCCATCAGGCCTCGATACTTCCACCACCCCCTATCATCATACCTACCCAGGCTTCCGTCACACTCGTCGGGAACCAGCTGCTCACTATGATCCAGGGGTTCCTAACAACCCATCAGGAGCAGACTGCCCTACTCCGCCAGAGCATGGAGCGTTCTGAGGAACGTCCCGTGGTCCCACCACCTGTAGAGCCATGGCAGAGAGCGGGGACGATCAAGGACTTCATGGTCTGAATCCCAAGGAGTTCTCAGGGACTAAGGGCATAGTAGTAGCAGATGACTGGCTAGATTCGGTAGAGAGGAAGCTCCTAGGAGTCAGGATGTCGGGTGACCTCCAGGTCGAGGCAGCGGGATTTCTGCTGATAGACTTGGCAGGAGTCTGGTTCCGGAATGAGCCATTATTTGCGAGAGGGAGAGCCACTTGGGATCAGTTCAAGACCCAGTTCAAGAAGAAATTCTTCTCGACCACTGCTAGAGTAGCCATTGGGCTACGATTCCAGAACATCCAGCAGGGGAACCGTTCTGTGGACGAGTATGCGGCAGAGTTTAGTCGCCTGAGCCGTTTCGCTCCTAGTCTGGTTACAGATCCAGAGGATATGACCCGTAGGTTTTGCCCTGGTCTAGTTCCAGACATCGACATTCTTATAGTGGCGAACGGTACGACTGACTACTACCAGAGCCTAGAGTTGGCCCGGAGCATCGATGAGCGTCTTCTGTCTAGCAAGAGGCCGGCTTCTGTACATCACGAGGGACCGTCCAAGCGTCAGGCTTTCCAGCAGAGAGCACCGACGCCGCCCCAGCAGACTTACCGTCCCCTTACATCACATCATCAGACCCCGCCAGTTAGAGCCCCGGGACCCCGACATCAGCAGCAGCAGCAGCAGAGGGGAGCTATATGTTCTTTCTGCGGAAGGCCAGGGCATGATTACACCGTCTGCAGGAAGAGGTTGAAGCAGTGTTTGGCTTGTGGGTCTGCCACCCATCAGCTTCGAGAGTGCCCAGTAGCGAAGACTAGAGGACCGCTTCCGACTCAGCAGAGGTTTGGGCAGCATCTGCAGCAGCAGAAGGGACCTCAGGGGAAGGTTTATAGCCTAGCCCTTGAGCCAGAGCCGGAGCAGGTTTCGGAGCCAGATTACTTAGCTGACGTCATCACATGTCATGTTTATTTGCATACTTTTCTAGCTGTATGTTTGTTTGATTCTGGTGCATCTCATAGCTTCCTATCATTAGAGTTTATGCATAAACACCATCTAGTAGCTTCACCTACTGCGGAGATTAGTAGAGTGATGACGAGAGGAGGACCAGTGTCTATTAGATCTATCTATAGATGTTCTATTTTTATAGCCGGGAGGGAGTTCAGGGGACGATTCTTTGTGATGCCACTCCCCGGTTATGATATCATATTGGGGATGGACTGGCTTAGCTATGCCCATGCATCTATAGATTGTCATGAGGGTAGTATTTTGTTCAGTCCTCCAGGCACAGCACCATTCAGTGTCAAGAGGACGGGGCCGGAGATTAGCCTAGAGCCGAACTGTTGTGCGACAGTTGGGGACGTAGCACCGCCACACCCTATCATCAGGGAGTTTATGGATGTATTCTCAGAGGATCTTCCAGGGCTTCCACCTGACAGAGATGTGGAGTTCACTATAGATTTAGTACCGGGTTCATCACCAGTATCCCGGGCTTGCTATAGAGTGAATCCCAAGGAGGCAGTAGAGATGAAAGAGCAGATTGATGACCTGTTGAAAAAGGGTTTCATTCGATCCAGTGCTTCTCCATGGGGAGCACCAGTGCTCTTTGTGCCTAAGAAGGATGGTACAGTCCAGTTGTGTATTGACTACCGGGCCTTGAATGCCATCACTATCAAGAACAAATATCCTCTGCCCGGGATAGATGATTTGTTCGACCAGTTGAGCGGGACGAAGGTGTTTTCCAGGATAGACTTGAGATCCGGGTACCACCAGGTGAAGGTTAGGGCAGCAGACATCCAGAAGGCGACGTTCAACACGAAGTATGGGTAGTACGAGTTTCTGGTGATGCCATTTGGTCTCACAAATGCACCAGCTGTCTTTATGAATTTGATGAATAAGATATTTCACCAGTATCTGGATAAGTTCGTCGTAGTGTTTATCGATGACATCCTGATATACTCGAAGATGCCAGAGGAGCATGCAGAGCACTTACGGATAGTTTTAGGGATTCTGAGGAGGGAGAGATTGTTTGCCAAATTGCCGAAGTGCGAGTTCTTTTTAGATCGAGTGGAGTTTCTCGGCCATGTAGTCACTGGAGATGGAATCACGGTGGATCCCAAGAAGATTACTGCAGTTGAGACATGGAAGGCTCTGACGTCAGTTTCAGAGGTCAGGAGCTTTCTGGATTTAGCAGGCTATTATAGAAAGTTTGTCCAGGACTTTGCTAGGATAGCTGAACCCATGACGAAGCTGACGCGGAAGGACGCAGAGTACATCTGGTCAGAGGACTGCCAGGCAGCGTTTGAGGAGCTGAAGAGGAGGCTGACGACCGCTCTAGTTCTGACATTACCTTCAGGTTCTGGAGGTTTCACCATATACAGTGATGCTTCTGGGAAGGGGCTAGGATGTGTCCTACAGCAGCATAAGAAAGTGATTGCTTATGCATCTAGGCAATTGCGTACTCATGAGAGGAATTATCCTACCCATGATCTAGAGTTATCTGCGGTGATCTTTGCACTCAAGTTATGGAAACATTACTTATACGGAGAGCGTGTGGAGATTTTTACTGACCACAAAAGCTTGAAGTATGTGTTCACGCAGAAAGAGCTAAACATAAGACAAAGACGATGGTTGGAGTTGATGAAAGACTTCGACATCGATTTACAGTATCATCCTGGGAAGGTAAATGTGGTGGCGGATGCGCTGAGCAGGCATCCGATGGCATGGTACCTGATGATTGATCGGCATTTGTGGGAGGATCTGGAGAAGCTCGGTATCGAGCTAGTTCGGCCAGGATCAGTGATACAGATGATGGCGCTTGATATTCAGTCAGGTTTGATGGAGCAGATCCGGAAGGCACAGTCTACAGATGAGAGCCTTCGCAGACTTCGAGCCCAGGCTTTAGCTGGATTGCTGGATGACTTCACGATAGCAGAGGATGGATCCTTGAGGCATGGCAGTCGATTGTGCGTGCCGAAGGGAGAGCTGGTAGAGGCAGTCTTGCAGGAGTTACACCGATCGAGATATTATATTCACTCTGGTGCTAACAAGATGTACCGTGACTTACGGGAACATCTTTGGTGGCACGGGATGAAGAGGGATGTATCACATTTTATCTCGAGATGCCTAGTTTGCCAGCAAGTCAAGACGGAGCGCCAGAGGCCAGCTGGTTTGTTGCAGCCGTTACCCATTCTCGAGTGGAAGTGGGAACATATTACGATGGACTTCGTCTCAGGGCTTCCTCGTTCCCAAGGAGGAAGGATGCCATTTGGGTCATCGTGGACAGGCTGACGAAGTGTGCACATTTTATACCCTTCAAGGTGGGGCTTTCCACCGAGAAGTTGGCGGAGCTATACATGCAGCAGATAGTTCGCCTACACGGAGTGCCGGTGAGCATCGTGTCAGACAGAGACATCAGATTCACATCCCACTACTGGAGGAGCTTGCAGGAGGAGTTGGGCAGTAGGCTCAAGTTCAGTACGGCGTACCACCCGCAGACAGATGGGCAGTCCGAGAGGACGATACAGACACTGAAGGATATGCTGAGGACCTGCGTGCTGGACTTTGGAGGATCATGGAAGAGCCATCTGCACTTGGTAGAGTTTTTATACAACAACAGCTACCAAGCCAGTATCGGTATGTCTCCTTTCGAGGCGCTTTATGGACGACGATGCCGCACACCGCTCTTTTGGGATGATGTCGGAGACAGAGTTATGCTTGGGCCAGAGATGATCACGGATGCAGCAGAGAAAGTCGGGATGATCAGAGACAGGCTCAGAGTAGCTCAGGACAGGCAGAAACACTGGGCTGATGCTAGTCGCAGGCCGATAGAGTTCGCAGACGGTGATATGGTGCTAGTGAAGATATCACCTACTAGAGGGACGATCCGGTTCGGGCGAGGAGGGAAGCTGAGCCCCAGATACATCGGGCCGTTCGAGGTACTTGGCAGGATCGGAGAGGTAGCTTACAGGGTTGCACTTCCACCTAACCTAGCAGGAGTTCACGATGTCTTTCACCTATCTCAGCTGAGGAGATATGTTCCAGACCCCAGTCATGTGCTAGATCATTCAGAGTTGGAGGTCGGACCGAGCCTTACAGTTTCTGAGCAGCCGGTGGAGATATTAGACAGGAGAGAGAAGAGGCTGAGGAACAAGGTTATACCCCTAGTACGAGTAGCTTGGAGCCGTCACTCCCAGGTGAATCTACTTGGAAGAGGGAGTCGGACATGAGGGAGAGATACCCTTACTTGTTCGATCCAACCGCTACGAGGGAACCACCCGTTCCCGCTTGATACCTTAGAGATTAGTTTCGATCGCAGCCTTAGTCATTTTGTTGCATTACTTGCTATGTTAGAATATTGTAGGGTCTTCAATCCTTGTGAATTTCGAGGACGAAATTTTTCAAGGAGGGAAGACTTGTAAGCCCCTGTTTTTCAAATTTTAGTTAATTAAATGTTAATTAATTGTTAATATCATTTTTAGCCTTAAAATGATTATTAGGATTTTTAGGAATTTTTCTAGAATTTTTAAATAATTTTTAAATGAGTTTTATATATTAAAATATCAATTTGTAATTTTCTAAAATGTTTTAATTGACTTTTATAATTAATTAGATTGTTTAAATATTATTTTATAAATATTAAAATTGTTTTAATATGGTTTTCTAATTTTTAAAATTGTTTTTATATCAGTTTGCAATTATTAAAATATTTTAAAGTATGGAATGCAAATTGTATTTTGCATTTAGCTACTGTTAGGGGCCATTGTGTAAATTCCTAAACTATGGGGGCCAACTTGCAAAACCCTATTCTACCCACCCCCGACGACCAGGCTGACCCCCGACTGCCCGACGACCGCACCGACGCTGCCCCCGCCATTTCCGGCCAGCGCACAGCCGCCCCGACCGCCCTAACTAGCCTATAAAACTCCCCCTCTTCCCAGACCTGACCCTACCCCTAAATCCTCTCCAGCCATCCACAACCGCCCCATCTTCTCCACTTAAAACCCGCCGTAACCCTAACTCCGACGAACGCTCGTCCAGCCCCCACGACGAACGCCACCCCCTACCACCACCACCATTCGGTTCGTCCCGACGAGAGGAGCCCAGCGCCACCAAGGCGCCCCGACCATGACGTCTCCTCCGCCCGCCAGCACCCTCGAAATCCCCCTTCGACGACCGGACACGTGAGTAACAGAGCTCACCTCGTGTCATCCGTGTCCCAAAGCCACGTGCGTGGTTCGCCAGGACACGGGGACACTAGTCCAGTGTTTGGACACGTGTTTAGCATTCGTACGTGTCGTGCATAGCATGGACACGTAGAAATCCTGTGTCCCCAACTGTCTGGACACAGGATCGATTTTTTTTTATTTTTATATAATGTTAAACCTAACCTAAATAAAATTAAACTAAATCCTAATCCTAACACAACCAGTGGGCTGACCCCCTGGCCACCCCGACCTAACCTAAACCCTCCCCCCCCCCCCCCCCCCCGCGCGCTGGCTCGGGTTCGAGCCCCCCTTACTGCTGTGCTTATTTCTTTTTCTTTTCTTTTCCTTTCTTTTTCTGTTTTCTATATATATATATTTATATATATATGTATATATATATATATATATATATATATATATATATATATATATATATATATATATATATATTTATATATATATATATATATATATATATATATATAAAAGTTTACTAACTATAAATTATATATACATATATAAAATAATGCCAAAAATACAGTATATACATATATATATACTAATATATATATGTATATATATATATATATATATATATATATATATATATATATATATATATATATATATATATATATATATATATATATATATATATATATATATATATATATTTGTATTTATATACATATATGTATATTTCCATGTGTATATATTATTATATATATATTAATATATACATGTATACAATATTTGTATATGTATATACTTTATAATTAAGTATTTTCTTATATACATATACATATGTACTTTTAACATAGGTATGTATATATTCATTTTGTATAATTTTACCTTATTAAAATATTAATATTTATTTTGCACTTTTACCAATTTATATTTTAGTGTATTTAAATTACTGCAACCATTTGGTATCCAAGCCTAGCATGGGTTTTTGGGTCCAAATGTGTTTTCACACATTCAAGACCTGTACAAGTCATATTGGACTTGATTCATGGCCTTGGGTCCTGTATCTGAACTTTGGTTCAAATTATGTACATGGACAAAATACGCAAATAATTAATTATTTTAATTTCAAATAGTGTACAATGCTGTTTTTTTATTTCTATAAATACTTAAAGTATTGCTAAAATTCTGGAAAAATAGTATTTAGATACTATGTTAATTTAGCTAATTTAGTATAATTTTTATAGTATTTAATTTACAGTTTTGCCACTAGTTTGGCATATGAAACCAAAACTCATTTTTTGTATACTTAGAAAACTGATTTTTATAAAATACTTGTACTGGTTAATAAATTCCAGAAAAATTATAATAAATTTCTATAATTAACAGGGATCATTTTGGTACTTTGTTTTATGTAAAATTAAGTTTTTTGTCTATCTTAAAAATTGTTAGAACACAATGATCATTTAATTTATTTATTGATTAATTACGACTTGTAACTTTTTGTATTATTTTGAGTTTTAGCCGTATTGGACCTCACCCCTCACTAGTGTAAAGACCCTGGAAAGTTAGTTAAAGTAGTGTGTCACCCCACATTGGTCTCCTATACAAAAATCATTATTTTGGCTAGGTGTCCAGTCACAAGTCGTGTTGCACCAATTAGTGCCTTAGCGTTTTAGCTTAGTGTAAAAACTAAGTTTATGCATTTATTTCTACAGTGACGAGTTGCCGGACATCTATAGCACTTTTATTGCAGCTTGTTTTGTTTTGCTTTGCTAGAGGCAAGTAATTTCTACAAACTTTACATACTATTACATAAATGAACTGCTAATCCAACCATGTTAAATGCTGATCCTTGGGGTAGCAAGTTAAAATATCACATGTTGTACTTTCAGTTACTATCATGCTTAGAACAGTCTTTATGTATCTCTCACATGATTAGAATATGGGTTATGGGGAAACTGATAGTTGAGTACGTGATCATGCCCCCTTCTCCGTACGTATGTACCGAGCAAGGTTGACATTTTATATGTATACCTTATCGTAGGCTTATCTCAAAGCGAATTTGTACGTATGTACATCTATCGCCTTATCACTTGTACGGAAGTACATTTCATTATGTGCCCCTGCACATTGTACACCTATTGACGATCACGTATCTGCTACAGTTTTAAACATTACATATACATCTGTCTCGATGACATATGTATCCTTGCCATGATAGATTGTGTGATGCCATGTTTCCAGTTATTTCCTCTTATGTTCATTTCCATGTTTCATATGCTAGTTTGCTAGATTCAGTACTTGCTCCCGTCCTGACAGGATAACGTTGTAGGTGTCCTTACTGAGGAGGAGTTACTCTGCGACACATATTATGGAGTTACTACCGAGGACCCGGCTCTGCTTTACGAGGATGTTCCTGCGGGGAACCTCGCCTAGTTGTCTTTTGTTTTTAGACTTTTGAGAGTAGTCATGTATTTAGACTATGTATTTTATAACTGGACATGTATCCAGTTTTACATTTCAGACTTGTACTTTGGACATTTTACTATATGAGACGACTTTTGTGTTTGGAGCATTTATGACTTATATTCACTTATAGAACTGTTAGCA
This sequence comes from Iris pallida, assembly GCA_029216955.1. Taxonomy (NCBI): domain Eukaryota; kingdom Viridiplantae; phylum Streptophyta; class Magnoliopsida; order Asparagales; family Iridaceae; genus Iris; species Iris pallida. The sequence continues at coordinate 1,056,528 of JANAVB010034220.1, forward strand.
CATTTAGTCTTATCTCTTTAGAACAGCTTACTACGGTTTATATCAAATGTAGGCTGGGCATGACTCGGCCTGGCCCAACAATTTGGGTAGCGGGTCGTGACAATTCCTGCACAATCGGTGCATGGGATTCCTGCACCATTGGTGCGTAGGATTTCTGCACAATCGGCGTACGGGATTCATGCACCATTGGCGCGTGGGATTCCTGCACAATCGGCGCATGGGATTCCTGCACCATTGGCGCATGGGATTTCTGCACAATCGGCACATGGGATTACTGCACCATTGGCGCGTGGAATTCCTGCATAATCGGCGCATGGGATTCCTGCACCATTGGCGCGTGGGAAAACTCACGTTGCGTCTTCAGTACATGCGCGTAGGGAACCTACACGCATGACACGCTCGGAGTTAAGGGATGCATTGTCGGGACTTCACAGCGCATGGCCTCCCGGCACATGGCCTTCCGGGCGCATGGGGGTCATCGTCCCCAAATAGCAAGTTCAGCCATGAAAGTTCCGAAAACTTATCATGGCCATAACTTCCTCATCCGAAGTCGAAATCAAGCGAAACAAAAGCCAAAACCACATGAAATTGAATTCTTTACAACATAGAACCATTATTTTTTGAAATAACCAAGTTTTAGAAGTCAAAACCAAGAAAACCGAAAAGTTACAAACTTAGATCTACAAAAATCTATCCATCAAATCCAAAGATGTCAAGTTCTAAAGAGGCTTAGAATCAAGTAAGGAAGAGAATGGAACAATAAAACTTGAGATCCCTCATGACGCAAGTTTGCACTTGCCTAAGCTCTCTCTCTCTCCCCCTTCTGGTGGTTGAAAAAATAATGGTGGAGAAGAAGTAGTAAACGAAGAGAGAGAATGAGGGAATGGATTAATAAATGATGATGGTGGTGGTAGGTAAGTGGTCACCCCTTGGTTCATGATGAACCAATAAACAACCTAAGCCGAACCAAGCCAACCCAAAATAGACCAAGCCAGGAGACATAAAATACGAGTCAAGATACGTATACGTATTCCAAATACGTAATACGAACCACGGTCATTACATACTCTTTTTGCATGATATAGTTGTGGTTCGAGTTTCAAATTATTTGAATCTCTCCACCAAAACAAACATACTTCATCCGTCAATTACTGTACAGAAATATAAAAAAATCTTCTAGAATATTGAGCATTAAGAAAATCATTAATTGCTAGTATTTTCTTGGCATAATCAACTGATATGGTGCTCGTTAAAAGCACAAATAGAAATATATTATATATAATTCAGATTTTATGTTCAGTAGATTATTTTATTTAAAGTAATCCTTGTGGATCAGTTGATGTAATCTGTTGATGCATATATTTGTTACAGTTTAATCGGTTGATTATTTAAATTTAAAAATATGCAAGTTCATAAGGATTTATGTTTATTTAATTTAAATAAGCAGAAGGATTTGGACATGATTCAGTTTTGTAAAATTTAGTCAACATTCAAATTTTTGGTACCTTTTATGACTAGCAATAGTTATCTAATATTCTAAATAGGCCCATTGAAACAAGATGTCGCCAAAGTGACCTCTCTTACGTTGATAGTCTATGAGGGATGTCAGATGTTTGTGTGTGTATATTCATGCGGGTATTAGACGGCCCAAAGGAAGGTTAATACTTGGCCGAATTACACACATACTTGTGGTGATAAATGTGTGACAATTATACGGTTTACATGTGAATAATAACCTAATCCAAAGATAGGCTTATTATTTGACATGACTTATTGTCAATGTTTGATTACTACACCAAGATTACCACTTGCGGTTAATATCACTGTCCAAAGACTTGATATTAATGATGTACTAGGTATCTTGAGATGGGGTTCACCATTATTTGAATTTGTTTGACTATCTTTTATTTTTTGGTTATTAATTAGAGCATATTTGTTTATTTATTTTTGTTCTCTTTTCAGTTAATGTTGTTAAAATATATGCCAATAAGATTTTAATTTTTATGTTTAATGGGATACACTTTAAAGGCAAAAAAATGAATACAGTAGCTGCTAAGGGTCCAGGTCAAAAGAAACAATAATATAAAACTAAGGGTTGTTCCTTTATAAGACAGGACACATAAGGAAGAAATGTACAAAGTATCACGCATGACGTATAAAGAAAAGTACATTTTTAAATTTGGTCTGTTCTGAGGTTAATTTACTTTTAGTACCTAAAAAACACGTGGTGATTAGATTCTGGTGCTACTATCCACATTAGTTTTTATAGACAAGGTTGTCTGAGCTACCAAAGCCAATTGATGGTGAAAGATACATCTATGTGGGTGACGAAAAATCGGTAGAAGTAAAAGCAATAGGAGATTTTAGGTTATTTTTAGGAACCGATTGTTATTTGGATTTGATAGACACTTTTATCGTACCGTCTTTTAGACGAAATTCAGTTTCAGTTTTCTTAATGGACAAATCTGGTTATCATTGTTCATTTGGAAATAATAAGTTTAGTCTATCTTTAAATCCAAATATTATTGGTAATGGTTCCTTTAAGATTTATGATAACCTATATTCACTTGAAACTATTGCATCTTAATGCAATGAAACCTTGCAACTGGAGCCATGTGGTACTAAACGCAAAATTAACAATAAATATTTTTATCCTCATTATGACATAAGCGATTAGGTCACATCTCTAGAAATAGAGTTGAACGACTTGTGTCTGATGAGATTTGGATTTTATTGACTTTATAGACTTTAATGTCTACATTAATGTGTAAAGAAAATATAGACCAAAGTTCAATTGTAAGCAGCTACTTTATTGGCTATGCTGACAAATCAAGGGGTTAATAATTATACGATCCCACACAAAAGAAAATTTTGAGACGAGAAGTGTAATAGTTTTTGAGGATGTTGAGTTTGGGGGAGAAATAAAGTCAGGATCATTGTCTTTGAGAAGGAATCAATTACGATTCCTACTATCACTTTTGACGATGTGCAGGATTCTATACCTATCATGATCAAAAAGTGAATACGGAGCCTCACTAAGACAATATCGAATTACCTCTATAAGTCGTTGTTGAGATACCTTAACAACGACAACGTAGCGATACCCCATTCAAGATAAGGTAATTATTCCTAAGGAACAAACTCAACAACCTCAAGAACCGGTAATATTAAGATGGTCCATCAGAGAAAGGAGAAATATAATTTTGGATAATATTGTCATATTTCTCTAGGAACGTAAGGAAGACTGTGGATACTGGAAGATGATCTAATCAACTTTCGTCAGGCCATGGAAAGTTTCAGTTCTTAAAGTGGATTGATACAATAAATAAGGAGTATAAGTCCATGCAAGACAATAAAGTTTAAGAACTTGTCCCATTACCAAAAGGTATAAAGTCCATTGGTTGTAAATGGACATTTAGAACCAAGAAGGATTCGAAGGGTCATGTGGAGAGGTATAAAGTACGTCTTGTAGCTAGTGACTTTACTCAAAATTTTGGAATTGATTTTAAAGAGTTTTTCTCTTTGGTATCTTTGAAAAACTCATTTAAAACAATCATAGCACATGTTGTACATTTTGATCTTGAATTACATTAAATGGATGTTAAAATGACATTTCTCAATGGTAATTAACATTGATGAAACAATTTATATGGTGCAACCAGAAAACTTTGTGTTGAAAGACCCAAAGAATATGGTTTGCAAATTGACAAAATCTATTTATAAACTCAAGCAAGCTTCTCGACAAAGGTACTTCAAGTGATTATCTCGTTTGGTTTTGAGATGAACACTGTTGAAGATTGTGTGTATCAAAAGTTCAGTGAGAGTAGGAATAATTTTCTGGTTTTGTATATTGATTAAAGTATTCAATGCAAACCAGGTGACACCTCTCGTTAAAGGAGACAAATTTGGTCTCAATCAAGTATCCTAAGGTTAGCCTTAAAATTAAGAAAATATAATAAATTTTTCCTTCATGATCAGTTGTAGGGAGTCTAATCTATACTCAAGAATGTACGCGTCAGGATATTGCGTACATATTAGGATGTTAGGCAGATATTTAAACAAATATGGATGGATCATTGGTAGCAGCCAAACTGCTTAAGTAATTAATAGAGAACAAGAAATTATATGCTCTTTGTAGGAGATCGGATAATTTTGGAGATCATAAGGTATTCCAACTCCGATTTTGTTGGATGCCAACACAACAGAAGATCCACATCAGGTCATGCTGACTAATGGAGATATATTTTGGATGAATGTCAAATATGCACTCATAATTTCTTCCACCATGGCAGCAAGGTTTATAACATGCTGTGGGACATCTATTCAGGGAATATGGTTGCGAAATTTTGTCACAAGGTTGCGCCTACAGTATGGTGTCGAAAGACCACATAAAATTATGGTGTGACAATAAATCAGCAGTACTATATTCCAATAACAACAGAAACTTGTATAAGTCAAAAGATATTGACATAAAGTTTCTAGTTGTGAAGGAAAGAATTCAGAATGGTTATAGTGTCCATATAGCACATTAAGACAAACTCCATATTAGGGGATCCGCTCACAAAAGTATTATCACCCAGGGTCTTTTATGAGCATACTGCTCATATGAGTGTTATCTTAATTAAGAATATGGCAATACGGTGGGAGTTTGTATTTTATGTATTTGGGTGCTATTTGGTTTTGGACACATTTATGTATTAAAGTATTTTTGATATTTATCTGATCAGATATATGAAAATTCAGTTCATTCTGTTTTTATTATGTTAAAGTATTGATCTCACTAAAGTTAAGGAGGACCAGTTGGAAATAGACATATATTGATCATATTGCGTGTAATTTCCATCCTACGCATCCATGATTGATCTATGTCATTTAGCTATATTGGTATATGTGACCATTGATGGTTTATTTACGCCATATGTGACGAATGCCGCTTTGATCCTATGTTGATATGGTTAATGGACGAGATTGTCCGGATAAACCCTAAGGATTAAGATAGCAATTTATGAGCTCACTAAGGTTAACACAATTATAAGGTTACATATGTGGTCCAGTGGGAGATTGTTAGAATTATTCAATAATTAAGGGGCCACACATGTAAAATTAATTATGTTTGGGCTATCTAAATAATTAAGCCAAATTAAAGTGGTCTATTTGGAAATTGGCTTAAGGGTATAATTGTCATGGAATTAATGTGTAGATACCGGAGATAATTCTAATTTGATGAGGGGCCAAATTAGAAATATCAAAACATATAAATATATGTATTCATTAGGGTTATGGTCCCCAACTTATACGACACCAAAAGAGAGATTTTTTTCTTTTTCTCTTCTTCATCCCCATCAACAGAAAGAGAGGGATAAAGTATTTGGATTCATCTTTGTCATTAAGGGTCGTAGCAAGTTGGAAGATCGAACCCAACAAAAGGACGACAGCTTCAAGATCCATCAAGCCTAGCAATGGATTCAGGTACGCTTCCGCAATTAATTTATGTTCTTCATCTCATGAATCGACAGGGTACAATAAAAAATCTAATAATACGTAATGGATAAGAGGGAAGGAGAATACGTGGGGAAGAGATCCGCTTAATAAGCGGATCTGAGCGGGGACCGGGAATGAGTGGGGGACCAAGTAGTTAGTCTAATGGGTTGGGTTATTGGGTTTAAGTTAACAGGGCTTGGGCTATTAGGTTATGGGCTCAAACCATATCTAATATTAAACATAAAAAATGCAGAAGAAAAATATGGGCTTTACACTTGGCCTTGAGCCTACCATACTTATTATACCAGTTTTTCGGCATTAAGTCATTCTTAATGTGTAAAAAAGAGTTGAAGTCACAAAAATCTAGGTTTTTTTTATACCAGATTAGCTTTCTGGGCTTTGTGAAAGAAAGTCATAAGCTGCAAAATATTTTGATATGCACAACGGATTGAAACAAATACTCCAGTTTTTTTTACAAGATTAGCTTTCTGGTCTTTGTGAAAGAAAGCCATAAGCTGCAAAATATTTTGATATGCACAGCAGATTGAAACAAATACTCTTCGCTAGCTTGTAAGAACAAATATGTAGAACAAAAGAAATATACCAATATTGGCACCAAAACTGAAGCTGATCAATGTGAACCCTCCCCATCTCCATGGCCTTGAAGCACTCAAAGTTGGAAAAGCATATCCAAGCATGTAATCTAGGAAGCACATACACTCAAAAATGGTTGTCAGTTTTCTGTATATATCATACATGATACAGACACTCTAATTAAATGTCAAAATGCTAAACACCATATTCTTCTTTTTTTTGAATAAAAGGCTTATACTTCCATGTTTCTTTAGGGATTAACTGCCTCGAAAATTCACCTTCATATTTTCTCATCCCTTAACATGTTGCCTAGACATTCATGAGCCAAAATGCTAAAATACCACTTTATTGGAAGGAATGATTTCATAGGTTTGGATAAAAGTTAAGAAGAAAGCATTTTTTCCACAGGCTGATATAAGGTCCATATGCAGCAACACATACTGCACATGAACAAGCAGATATGTAAGCATCAAGTAAAACATTTATCTAGCATACACGTCAGCTTCTATATTAGTATGTTAACAATTCAAATAAAATTACATAGCATGATACTTTGTTGTAAAGTCTACCCAGTGTCATAATATAATGGAAAGATTGATAGATTCAAATGTTTTAGCTATGCATAAACTAGTAAATTCAACAATGAACTAAAAAAGTCAAACTACAAGGAAAGATTGATAGATTCAAATGTTAGGCTATCAACTGCATATCACTAAAATGGCATCCAAGTTTAATTTGCATCCAAGTAAGCAATTGATACAGATTCTTACTCTCATGCGATAATTTCCAGGCTTGTTTACAAAGTTGACATTTTCTGCTCATGGGACAATTTACTCTCCTACTGTGCCAAATAAACACACATCCAATTTACCAAACAATCTTTCAAGTATATATGATTGCACTGTATGGAAGTGTCTCATATGTATAAAGCACAAAAGTATGCAATTACTAAATATGTAGCTCACACCATATGAGTCACATTGAAGTACTGGTTGGCTGAACTTCAAATAAATATTGTCACATAAATTAAATATGTTAACTGGGAAATTCTAACGATCTAATAGGAAACATACATGTATGGAAAGCCAGCCATATGAGTTGTATGCAATGGTATAAAAACCGAACGGGTCAACCAGTTCAATCGGCCTATCCTGTCTGGTTTTGTATGTTGTGTGCACACATCTACTGAGGAGAAAGAGAGCAAAAAGAACATGTATTTGTCAGCATATAGAACAAGCTTTTAATATGAAAGTTGAGTGCATAAATGATGATAAGCAGTCTGGACGCTAGAAGTATACAAAATAAAACATATATGTCATCAACTTCTTTGATATAATAAGTGCCATTATTAAGCATATATAAATGTCCTAAGATTATTGAAGTTAGTTCACTCATCTTGAACGTAACATTAAATATTCGCTTTCATAATTTCTATTAATTTCTAGTCATAGACTCATAAGGTCATTAAGGATATGATTTTGCTAATGTTATTTATTTCTTAAACCACTCACTAGCTAACATTTTCGGATGAAGGTTTGAACCACCTCTTGGGAGATGAGTGTCATCTACTAACTTGAGAAAAAGAAATACATACATATCAAAGTTATGGATTGGACAAACATTAATATTAGGAATGTACATTTCTAATCTTTAAGCAAAGACCAACCAATTTGTGCATATTTATCATTTTTGGGATTCAAAAGTAACAATCATTCCAAACGAGTCGAACTTTTCTACATCTCCAAGCTAATCCTTACCGAAACCGATCAATAGCCCAAATTTTAGGGATTCAAATGTAACAATTCCTCCAAAGATTCGAACTTTTCATCATAACCGACCCAATCCGTGCCACAACCATCAAATTTCAAAAGCAAGAAGAAAAAAAATTAATCTAGTAGTAGTAGTAAAAGAATTGCTTACAGAGTGAGGAAGTCGACATGGCAAATGAGGGAGTTCCAGCCGAGGGAGCCGAAGAGGTCGACGTGGGCCTTCAGGTTCCTCTCCTGGCTAGAAAGCCAAGCGAAGATCACCACGATCCCCACCGCCTCTCACCCCCTCCGTCGCTCTCCTTCCTCCCCCAGTAGAACCGGCCGCCGTTCCCCCACATGTTTCTTTCTCCGAAAATTCACGAAACCTTAGGCCCTGTTTGGATATTCACTATAAAGTACTGTTTTAAGTTTAAACACTAACTCAGCCATAAATAACGTTTGGCTAACGCCTACTCGGAAAAAATTTCAAAACTTTTTTTTCCTAAAGCAGCATTAAAACTTCGTTTTCAGAAAGTAGGGAAAAGCAGCATTAAAATTTCATTTTCAAACAATCCACTTTTTTCCTCAACAGGGTCCCCCCTCTCTCTCTCTCTCTAGACATTTTCCAAAATATTTCCCTCTCCATCTTCCCAAAAAATTTCTCCACCTTTCCTGAGAGCTCTCTCCACCTCCCCAAAAAAGCTCGACCTCCGGCGGTAGTGCTTCGGCGAGTCCGAGATAGATGGAGAAGTCCAAGGTTCCGAGGTCGAGAACTATCCCTCCCCCGTCTCCCTCGATATCGTTCCCTCCCTCGAGATGGAGATGCTTCAGGGTCGACGACCGCATGGATAAAGTCGAGCCACCGTCCTCACCACCACCATCCCCGCCTGGACGAAGTCGAGCTCGGGTCGCCACGCGCTCGGATCCTTCTGCCTCGAGCTCAGCTCCTCCTGCCTCGCGCTCGGATCCTTCCGCCACGTGCTCGGCTCCTCCCTTCTCGAGCTCCGGCTCCTTCCGCCTCGAGCTCGAGTTTTGGGACGATGGGTATTTTGCTCTACTACGAGCATGCGGCGGTGACGAGTCCTTCTCCGTTCGACTGCGAGCCGGCGGCGGTGACGATTCCTCGTCGAGAGCTGTTGGGGACACAAGAAAATGTCAGAAAAAAGTTTGGACACAGAAATAATTTGCTAGACACAGAATAATTGCTGGACATGGAAAAAATGTCAAACATGGTGGACACAAAAAATATCTGTGGTGGACACGAAAAAGATATGTAATGGACACGTGTGTCAGATACAAAAATTTGTTAGTTGGACACAATTGGACACAGAATAGTGCGAACACAATTAAAAACATTATTTTCTAAAAATATTTTACCCAACAGAAATTTTATTTTATTATTCTTAAAATCACTTTTCAGATAAAAGTAACCAAATGCAAACTCAAAATTTTTCTACTCAGAGAACAACTTTATAAGTTACTCTTAGAAAAGTGTTTCCAGAAAAAAATTTCAGAAAATATATCCAAACGGGCCCTTAATTTTCGAAGTAGCCGACGGTCCGGCGGCATCCTCGGTGCGGGCGCTGGTGCTGGCTAGGACGAGGCCCTCCTGAAAGTCGAGCACGCGAACGACAACGACGGAGAGGAGGACGTCGATGATGTCGAAGCCGTCAAGGACGAAGAGGCAGGAGAGGGACTTGGTGAAGGGGTAAGGGGGGCGATGTTGCCGTAGCCGATGGTGCAGAGGGTGACGATGGCGAAGTAAAGAAAAAAAATTAGGGTTAGGGTTTTCGGGAAAGAGGAGAGGAGGAGATGAGAAGGAAAAATGGAAGAGAGAGAGAGAGGGGAAAAAGAGAGGATTTTGATTTTGGGGTCGGGTATGAGCGGACTTTCGAACGGCTGCTCTAAATTTTTTACCACTTTTTATAACATTTGCGTGTAACAGTGTTAGATATGCGTTTACAATATATAACGTTTAATGCTATAAATCATTATAATAGGCCAAAAACTCTTCAGAACCGTCATATTATGCGTTGTTGCTGAAATTCTGTAATACTTATATAGCAACCGTTGTAATAACTTCTTTTCAAACGTTATAACAGGGTATTTTTCTTGTAGTGAAATTAAACAATTATAATAGACAAAGTTATTAAATTGAAGAACTTGTGTAAGTTTGAAGTATATATTAAAGTGATCAACTTATGTAAGTTTAATGTCTTAATGTGAACAACCTATGTAAGTTCAAGGTACTAATATGAACAACTTTTGAAACTTGAGATATATAACTACAAATTTACATGGTGAAATATTATATAAGTTTGTGCAAAACCAGAGAAATATAGTTCTTACAAGTTAGCAATTTTTTCTACAGCATAAGTTTAACAAATCTCATCTATACAAGGGCATAATCATTATATGTTACTAGATGCATCTTTATTATGTGTTTAATGAACATAAAAACCATCTTTTATCCTGAAACTAGATCCACAAGCCAATAGTTTCTTGAATGAAGAAAAAGAAAAGAAGAACCCTTCAATCCGCTATCAATTTCTTATTAAAATCACTGATGAAAAATATAATTTTTTTTAATTATAAAAAAGTGGACTTGGTAGATAAAAAAGTATAGTATCAAGTTTAAAATTATTTAAATTGTAAAATATCTTTTATTTAACTAAAATTGTGGATGGAACATACAAGTTCTACAATCTGACCGAGTTTGATGAACTTGAAAAGAGAAAAGAGATATATTATGCTATTAGGGGTGGGGACGTCCTAATAATATCACATGAGGGTTTTCTTGGATGGATTTTTTTTTTTTTTTGCCAAACTTCATGGATGGAAGTTAATGAAAGGTAGCATAGTGATATCGGTACTTGTAGGTTTATGGTAGTCATGTATACAAAAAATATGGTATTAAAATGATAATCGAAAAAAGTTATAGCATTTAAATACAAATTAACGTTATGCTAAATTGGGATCATCATGGTTTTGTTCTCATTCCATACATAATGAGAGAAATTATTGTATTCTTGATATAAGTCCTTTATATTTTCCATATCTAGAGTCAACTACCATAAATTTCAAATTATGCAAGGCGAAGAGTCTTATTTTTAACTTAAGCTAATTCTAAAGGCACTCCAAAACTTACATAGGCTAGCCCTTACTACAGCACAGTCCAGTTTGGTGGAACTTTTACTCAGGACAGCCCCAATTTTACTTGGGGGTAGCCCAACCTCCAAAGAATTAGGGTTTCTCCAATGGCGGGGGCGAGGACGCCCGCGGGGGAACAAGGAAGTAGATGCCTGCGGGGGGCACGGAAGGAGGCAGAGACGGGGACCGAAGGTGTCACGACCCACTCCCGAATAATCGGGTACGTGTCGGACACGCCCAGCCTTCGTCGATGGATACGACAAAGTAAGCTGTAACAATACTAAAAAAAACTCTAAGTCACAATGTAAAGTAAATCACCACAACATCTATAAACGTCCCAGAAATAACCACAATCCATCAAGTCAATTGTGTAACAGCCATCCAGAGACAAATTCGGTAAAATAAATGTACAATATTAAAATAAAAATACAATATCCAGAAATAAAAATAATGAACTTAATCCTGCAACTCCATGATACCACCGTGCTCCATATGGCCTCAAGCTCACCTGCAACGTATCCTGTCAGAAAAAAGAGCAAAGTACAATCCCGACATAAAATAATCTACAATGTAATCTAAAATACAGGATAACAATATGGACCACAATATGAAACAATGGTACAAGAACTGCAATATGAAACTAAAGTACAAGAATGGCACAATGAACAAGACAATTAATGTGAACACGACAATCAATGCAAGTGTAAAATTTAAAATATTAAACTAATGTGTGACCGACTGGGGACTACAATCCACAATTCACAATATCACAATTTTACAAGGTTCGGCTTAATCGTATGCGAGGTGTAAGATTAGGCTATTCACAATACCTAGGTTGGGTGTGGTCACACACTAGCCAATATTTCCTCCAATCTTCCGTAAGAACAATGAGCCACAATACAATGAAAAAGGCACAATACAATCATGTGAATCTTGTGTCTGATATGAGCACATGAATGTGAGACAGAATAATAAAGTAAAAGCTCAAGTCGGTGTACTTGCCTTACTTTGAAAGTCCGAGAATAGTAGAGCATGAATGTTCACCTGTTATTTTTGGTACAAATTTGTTAGGTTTTAATTAAAGACATTTTAACTAACTATTACAAAATATTAATAATGGGCAAGCTTAACAATATTAATATATATATATATATATATATATATATATATATATATATATATATATTTTATATATATATTTATATATATATATATATATATATATATATATATATATATATATATATATATATATATTTATATATATATATAATATATATAAAATATATATATATATGTCACGACCCGTACCCTGATTAGGGGCACAAGCACGTGGTTACGTCCAGCCTACGCCGCAGAATCGGTGGTAGAACGCTGTATATAGGGTCTGTAAATACTACGACTAAAACAGTATAAAGTACCTGTACAGTATATGCACTCCGAATGGAGGTGACATAGCAATACAGTCTCAATCACAAAGTAAAACTAAGGTAGATAGCATGGAAAGAAAATATGATAGATGAAAGCAGAAAATAAGTTCAAAATCCACACAAGCCCAAAGCTATATACAACACCACAGAGTCACAGAAATATAGTATAAAAATCTACAGTCTGAAAAGTACTAGCTGGCTCGCAGACCAGGCAAACCTAACTAAGCTACACTACTCTGGGTGTACAAAGTCTAGTGGCTTTACTAACAAGCCACGGTCCAGGTCTACTCCATCTGACCCGTCCCCATAATAGGTCGGACAATCTATCTCAAAATCATCTGTAATATATCAACGGTATCCTGTCAGGAAAATGAGCAAGTACAAACACTAACAGCAGTTCCATATGAATTGACAAATTCTATAAGAGACAGTGTAATGAAATACAAGACAAAATTAACAGGAAATATATATCAAGATATGAGTACTGAATAGGACGATAATATATATATATATATATATATATATATATATATATATATATATATATATATATAGGATGACTTAGGAACTATCCGGAAGCCGAGTTACAACCCTTAAACCAAACAAGGACCGGGGTTGTAACCCTTCTCCCGAACAGAACTTAGCCTCCTATGATAAATAAATATAAAAGGTGCCTTGAATTATTAGTGTGTTATGTGATCGGCTTGGAAAAATATGTTCAAGCTTTCCATCTGACCGGCTACGAACAAGTAACAAGTAACAAGTGTGAAGAATAAGACAGGTCACCATGGAAAGTTATGAACAAGTAGCTATGGACAAGTAACAAGTAGCAAGTGTGAAGAACAAGTAGGGATTCTGATCACACAACCACTAATAACTCTCCATCCCCGAATAGTATAATGGATCCGGATATAACACGTCATGACACGGGATTCAAAAGCAGGTGATCAGCCTACTCCCAAGTCCATGTCTATACAAGTACAAGTAACAAGTCGAGTCTTGTACCAATATACCAAGTAATCCGGGAATAATATCTCATGACAGGATCCGACATATACTAGTCCATGAACTATCGTGTCTGGAAATCAAGTAAGACACTACAACTGAATCGGATATAGCAGATATCAAGATAATGAAAACTATTAGTGAATGTACTCGCCTGTGGTCTAGAGCTAATAAAGTGAACAGACGCTCAGAGTAATCACAGACCTAAAATAAGATACTATATGTCAAAACATGGTTTAATGATGAAAGGAAAGCTAATCTAGTCATGATATGTAAGTCTAAGTCAAAACTAGGTTAAACTAAGTCACACCAAGCTAAACTAGGTCACACTAGGACAACCAAGGTCAAACAAAGTCACAGAAAGCCAATCCAAGTCAAACTAGGTCAATCTGGGTCAAGGGTTGACTTACAATTGACTTTTGGTCAAAAAGTCAACTCTGGTCAATACTAAGTCAACCCTGGGTCAACCCTAGGTCAAACTAGTCTAATGTTGACCAACTGTTGACTCTCAGTCAATTGGTCAACTCTGGTTTGGTTTCGTTCAATTCTAGTCACTTATAGGCTAAGTTTGACTCTCGGTTGACTTTATTGACTTTTGGTCAAAATGGTCAACCAAAGTCAAAACTAGTCTAGGAGCACTATTTCTGACCATTACCAACCAAGGAAACCAAGTTCTAACCATATCTAAAACTCTAAACTCAAAACCTTAGCTTCTAGGTAAATACCTATACTTACCCTTAACAAGGTATTCCCGATACCTTGCCCATTACAAAGGAAACTCCGCTAATACTCAAGATACTAGCCTAGGCTCCTTAGGGTAGCTAGATACTATCCTATCTAAGGTTTACCTACCAAGAAATATAGGTTTCCTAGATATCTTGTCCATCTTAGGTCACATATTAATTTCCCTCACATTACCTTATCCTATAATACTCTAACATGCTAGCTAACCACAATACCTTACCCTCTAATTAATTCTTATATCACACACACAAACTCAAGACCTATAGGACCAAGGGATTGTTGTACTATGAAATGGAAAGAGAAATTAAATGAATGAATGGATATGTGAATGAATGAGGGAATAAATTGATTGAATGAATGAATGGGTATGTTTTGGAGTGAATGAATGCATGAATGGAAGGGTGAGTGAATAGATGATACTAAGGGCAATTGTGGGCTGATATGAGGGCTGTCCTACCCCTAAAACACTACTAAAATTTCTCAACTCTAAGGGACAACTAAAGGGGCTGATATGGACTGCTAATGGACTGATATTGGGCTGTCCTATGAGTGTTCATGGCTGCCATTCAATGGGTTAAATTGGGACAGGTTTGGGACTGTCAAGTGTGTCAAGAGGGGGCTGTTCTAGGATTGGTTTAGAGGCTGGTTTAGGGACAACTATAGGCTAAGTTTAGGGGGTCCTATAGCTCACACACACACACACACACACATAGGCTTATAGGGGCTGTCCATTAGACTGGTTTGGGAGTGCTTATATAGCTGGTTTAAGGTTGGGTTTGGGACAGAACTCTAAGGCTGTCCATTGGGCTAATAAGTGGGCTGAATGTAAAGGTTCATGGTTGTCCATTTGGACTAGATTAGGAGTGCTGCTAAGGGCCTGAACAAGGCTGGACAAGGGGCATGCAATGGCCTAATATGGGGCTAAATCCCCCTCTATAACTGCTGCAAAAGCAGCTAAAATAACAGTCACCTTTGGGGACTGTTCAGACAACAAATCTGTCCCCCTTGTGGGGACTGATTCTCCCCTACTACTGCTGTTATACACAGCAGCTTCCCCCCTTGTTCGCTCTCAAACACCCTCTCTACACTCTCTAATCTCCACTCTCTAACACTCTCTAATATCCACTCTCTATCACTCTCTCTATACACAAACACACACACATACTAACACCAACTCCAAACACTCGCAGATCCCTTCCCTTCCCTGGCCGAAATCACTACACACATCCATAATATATATATATATATATCACTAAGACACAATATTTACATATAAATTAGAGAGACACCGCACACACACACACACACACACACACACACACACACACACACACACACACACACACACATATATATATATATATATATATATATATATATATATATATATATATATATATATATATATATTGACACATACATATATTTATATAACAATGATATATATACAATATATAGATAAATAGAATATGATACAAATATGATACCATGAAGAACACATTCTCTAAACAACAATAAATCTGTGATTTAAATCTATATTATTCACACAATATAACTTAAATACAAGTGTCCAAAAATAGGAGTTTTTTCCACTAGGACACAACCACAACACAAAGGACACTCCTATGACCTCCAAATGGACACAAAATGGACACAAATGGAGATACAACCATGGAGGTCATTCCTATGGGTTCAAAATCATCCTATATGTATGAGAAAATAAAAAGAAGAAGAGATTTATACCTCCCGGTAGATCGAATCTAAGAAAAGCCTTTCCGATACGACACCGACACGTAGGAATTCCAAATGGACACAAACGAGCTCTGAATCCTCCCAAACTTGGCTAGCACCCTCTAACCATGGAGTAGAGGAGAAATGAAGAAGATTTGGTGGAAGAAGGGGTTGATTTGGAGATGAAATCAATGGGGGTTCCTCTCTAAATTTTGGAAAGAATAAGAGAGAGAAATTTGTGGATAGAATGAATGAAGGAGTGACTCACTCCCTTATCCCCCTATGGCTGGCCACAACATGCCTAGGTGTCCCATTTTTGAATGTCCAAAATGCCCCCCACTAACTCAAATGAATTAAATTAGGAAAAAGCTTTTGGTTGAGGCTAAATTAGTCTAGTTTTAAGTCTCTAATTAAACTAAACCAATCCATAAATAATTAGTCTAACCACCAACTAAAATTAATAACATGTGGGCCATGGCTAACTAGTGTGTGGGTCCCACTAGAGTCAAAACTATCCCGGGTCTCCGTTACAAATCGGATTGAGTTGAAATTCGAACCCGACTCAAATAACCCCAAAATAATATCATAAATAAATAAATAATTTCAAAAAAATTCTGAAGTAAAAAAATGACAAAAATACCCCTGTTCCTGAAAACTGGGAGTGACAATATATATATATATATATATATATATATATATATATATATATATATATATATATATATATATATATATATATATATATATATATATATATATATATATATATATTACTAGTAGAAATAACTTAAACTATGTTTTAGCAAAGAAACCATTTTAGAAAAATACTTGAATTTGTGAAAATTCCTTTAAACTACATTTTGCAAGGAAAACCTTTATGTTTTTTAGAAGATAAATGCTAGCTAAAACTATTTCTAACCATAATTTACTATTTCTAATACTAACCATTTATTACTAATTATATAGTAGCTATCTATACTTAAGAAAATATACATACATAGCTTTGATCAAGATAAGTATTAATGAAAATACTTTTAAATGTTCTTAAAGAATATTAGAAACATTTTGCTAGCAAAATAATTATAACTATATAACATTTTAGAAACAGATACATTTGATATACTAGAATTTATATAAAAATACATTTATAAATAATAGTTAACATTTCTAACGAAATAATATATGTTAAATAAAATTAGAAGCATTTCTACTATCAAGATAGTACTTAGCAAAATAGATTTTATTATATTTATGAACCAAAATCATTAATAATGATACTAATAATACAACCCAACATCAAACCCAGTCCAACATTCCAATTTCTAATTATTCCCTGGAGTCCAACTGAGAAGCCCAACAGCCCAAACCTACACTTCCTATTATAATATATAAAATATAAGCTAGCCCATCCCACTGAATCTGGGCCTGACCCAGTCCATACCAATTTTGTACTAACACTGCTGTATAAAAGGAATTAATCCCACTGACTGACCCAACAAATGCTATTGCTGCCATTTTATTTCTCTCTCAAAAAGTCCTACACTACCAGCCCAAAGTCCATGATCCAATCAGTCTGCTACAACTAAATGGCAGCTCAAAAATATATTTTCTATTATCTACGAATAGGTAGCTCAACTCTTACTGTCACGCCCCAGAACCAGAATACTGGAGAGCGGGGGAATGACTCAGCCAGCTACGTATTACGGGTAGATGAATACCGTATAATACGATCAATGCTGTCTAAAAGACAAGGGGGTGCATACTACATAAAAGTCTCACTATGGTCATTTCACATCTATTGTCTCAATCATTCAAATAAGAAACAAAAATAAAGAACATGTAAGATAAAGCAGTAAGGCGTCCCAAACGCTCAGTCAAAATGTTCTTGATATCTGGCTTTACAAAACATAGCCAGATGATGTAGCAAAGTGTACACAATTGTTATCAGCTGCAGTCTGACTTAATTACAACTATGTAAAAGTAAGTACAAGACAATCCGACTAACATGTCGGTGCTAAACGACAAGGTATTAAGTAAATAACAAAACGAGTAGGGAAGTAAGGAACCCACTCGAGTCCTCCTGCGATCATCCCTCTAGTATTGACCATCTTGGAGGTGGAAGTAAGCTGAGTCCTCGGGAACCGGCTCTAAATCTGGCCATGCAAAACCAGAGAGGTTAGACCTCTAATAGCAAGTACCGCAAGGAAGCACGATATGAGGCATTAAACCAGTAAATAAGATAATATAATAATAGATCTCTGTTTGCTACTGGGATTCACGTAACATCACGACACTTCGAACCAACCTCCCAACCAAACAAGAACAGAAGTTGGCCCGTCATGTCCTGATGCTCTGATCATCTCAGTTAGGTAACAGAGTATGTACAGTACACAAACAAATCAACTTAAACGGTCATCCAACTCCTACGGCTTACTACGGTGAGTTCCAAGTTATCCTAGAATTATGCAATAAGGATTTCTCAGTTCTTACTATGGACAAGCAAGGCTAGTCGATCCAATCAATCAATTGCGCCAATCATAAATTAGACGAGTCCCAGCGGGACGCCCGTCATCAATATACAATATACAATAATATAAGCAGATACCGCTCCCTGTCCGTGTGGCAGAATTGCAGTATCTGTGGGAACCAGCCGGCCTGTTGGGCGCTAATAGTCCCAAAGAGGGCTGTCATGTAAGAACTCGAAAATCCATTCTCTCCATACAATCATTATTTTATTTAACTTAGTAGCCTCTATGTTAAGTGAAATCCCATGCCGTGGATCATGGTCATTTCAGAATGAGTACTTCCGTACAAAGTACGATATGCTCAACTCTATAACGATACCCGTGCGGTTAGGTTATAGGTCTTACATAGCGTAATACAACAATTAAAACTAACCACGAAATAATTATGCCTTGACCATAAAGTACGTATGCTGCTTTCGTAAAATAAATAAATAAGTTGTAGCTGCATGTATCTATATGACAATATTCAGGATTGGCCAATCGATTGCAAATATGAACGTGTCTTATTCTATTTAATTCAATAAGACGACTAGCCAGTCTCTTAGTTCCATCTAGGAATGCATGATAAATTATTAATCTTATGATCAATTATTGAAATAAAAATCTCATGCGGCTGGGAAATAAAAATCTCATGCGGCTGGAAAATAAAATCTCATGCGGCTGGGAAATAAAAATCTCATGCGACTGAGAAATAAAAATCTCATGCGGCTGGGAAATAAAATCTCATGCGGCTGGGAAATAAAATCTAATGCGGCTGTGGGAAATAAAATCTCATGCGGCTGAAAAATAAAATCTTGTGGGGAATAAAGATTTCATGCGCTGTGGGGAATAAAGATATCATGCGGCTGTGGGAAATAAAGATTTCATGCGCTGTAGGAAATAAAGATTTTATGCGCTGTGGGGAATAAAGATTGCATGCGGCTGTGGAAAATAAAGATTTCATGCGTTGTGGGGAATAAAGATTTCATGCGCTGTGGGAAATAAAGATTTTATGCGCTGTGGGAAATAAAGATTTCATGCGCTGTGGGAAATAAAGATTTCATGCGCTGTGGAAAATAAAATTTTTATGCGCTATGGAAAATAAAGATTTCATGCGGCTGTGGAAAATAAAGATTTCATGCATTGTGGGAAATAAAGATTTCATGCGCTGTGGGGAATAAAGATTTCATGCGGCTGTGGAAAATAAAGATTTCATGCGACTATGGGAAATAAAGATTTCATGCGCTGTGGGAAATAAAGATTTCATGCGGCCGACTATGGAAAATAAAGATTTCATGCGCTGCGGGAAATAAAGATTTCATGCGGCTGTGGGAAATAAAGATTTCATGCGCTATGGAAAATAAAGATTTCATGCGCTGTGGGAAATAAAGATTTCATTCGGCTGTGGGAAATAAAGATTTTATGCGGCTGTGGGAAATAAAGATTTCATGCGCTGTGGGGAATAAAGATTTCATGCGCTGTGGGAAATAAAGATTTATGCGGCTGTGGGAAATAAAGATTTCATACGCTGTGGGAAATAAAGATTTCATGTGCTGTGGGGAATAAAGATTTCATGCGGTTGTGGAAAATAAAGATTTCATACGGCTGTGGAAAATAAAGATTTCATGCGCTGTGGGGAATAAAGATTTCATGCGCTGTGGGAAATAAAGATTTCATGCGCTGTGGGGAATAAAGATTTCATGCGGCTGGGACTGTTCTTCCTCTGCGAATTTTTCTGAGAACAGAACCATGTAAGCCATTGCTTCCAAGCTCCATAAATCCTTCATCCCAAGCCCAAATATGGACTTCTATAGGTAAAAATTGGGTAGAAAAAAATTTTCTACAACATGGAACCATCAAAACTTGAAGATAACAAAGTTTACTAGATCAAAACCTAAGAAACCCGAAAATGTATCAAACTTAGATCTACAACAAATAAGCCATGGAAATTGGGAATGCTAAGTACTAAAAAGACTTAGAATCAAATAAGGAAGATGATGGAACAATAATAATGGGGATCCATCAGGAAGCAAGTTGGCACTTGCCTTGCTCTCCTAGGTTGGTGGGAGAGTTAGGAGGAAGAAGAAGAGTAATATTGAAGTAATAAAGAGAGAGAAAAGGGGATGGGCTTTTAAATGAAGGAGTGGTGGTAGGTGGGGGTTTATTTTGGTTCATGATGAACCAACATAATTAAACCAGTCTGAGCCGAACCCATAGCAAATCTAAAGCAGAGTATAAAAGCAGAAAATAAAGTGTAGAAATGAAATTACAGAAAATTAATTAACATAAAATTTAAAGGGATTTAAATACAGAGCAATACATGATAAATATAAAATATTTACATTTAAACAGTACATGCATTCTAAAAATACGTATTCTGGGAATGGGAAGTGACATCTCTACCCTTCTTAGAAAAATTTCGTCCTCAGAATTTCAAATCCAAGCAGGATAGAAACATCAGAGCTGGACTACTCCAGGTATAAGCAATTTAAGTAAGCAATCATTCTACAATGTCAATAGTAAGTAACATATCTATGTTGAACATTTTACGACACCAAGCAATTCTACTCATAAAGTAACAAGCATGAGGAGTTAAGACAATCAAGGTATATAGAAAGAGATATACCTTGTGAGTCAAACAGGTGCGGATACCGTGATCGGATATCATCCTCACGCTCCCACGTTGACTCCCCTAAAGAGTGATGACCCCAAGCAACCCGGACAAAGCTAATTGTTCGGTTCTTGAGTATCTTCTCTCTTCGGTCCAAAATAGACACAGGTTGTTCCTCGTAAGACAGATTGGTACCAACAACCAGCTCATAATGATCAAGGATATGGCTTGGGTCTGATACATACCTTCGCAACTGAGATACATGAAATACGTTATGCACCTCTCGTAACGAAGGTGGAAGGGATAGACGATAAGCAACATCGCCTACCCTATCAAGGATAACAAATGGTCCTACGTATCTCGGACTCAACTTCCCGCGAATGCCAAATCTAATAACCCTACGGGTAGGTGAGATCCGCAAGAACACGTGGTCCCCAACAGAAAACTCTAGCGGCCTACGATGCTGGTTTGCCCAATGACGATGTCGATCCTGCGCTACTCGAAGTCGCTCTCTAATTCCCTTAACCAACTTAACTGTCTGAACAATCATTTCTGGGCCTAGCATCTTCCTCTCCCCGATATCATCCTATGCTATTGGTGACCTACACTTCTTACCATATAGTGCTTCAAATGGCGCCATCTGGATACTGGCTTGATAACTGTTGTTATAAGAAAACTCAATTAAGTGCAGGTGGCTCTCCCAAGATCCTCCAAAATCTAGGGTGCAAGCTCGCAACATATCTTCTAGGGTCTGAATTATTCTTTCTGATTGCCCATCTGTCTGGGGATAGTAAGCCGTGCTAAATCTTAACTTGGTACCCAGACTATGATGTAAGCTCTTCCAGAAATATGATGTAAAGCGGGTATCTCTGTCTGACACAATACTGACTGGGACCCCATGCTGCCTGACTATCTGCTGCATATACAATTCTGTCAACTTCTTCGTAGATTGACCTAATCTAAAAGGAAGAAAATGTGCCACCTTCGTAAGCCGATCTACGATTACCCAAATAGCATCCTTACCACTTGGTGATCTCGGTAAACCAGTCACAAAGTCCATTGTAATATGTTCCCACTTCCATTCCGGGATAGAAAGCGGTTGCAATAACCCAGCTGGCCTCTCCTGTTATGCCTTCACTTGCTGACATACCAAGCAACGGGAAACAAATCTAGCTATCTCCCTCTTCATCCCGTTCCACCAGAAGTGCTGCTTGATATCTTGGTACATCTTGGTCCCTCCAGGGTGTATGGAATACTGAGAGCTGTGAGCTTCTGCCATAACCTCCTGTCTGATATCTCTACTAGGCACACATAGACGTGACCCATACCTAAGGGTACCATCTTCATGAATTTACATCTCCTTTCTAAGTCCTGACTCACATTCTGCTCTAAGCTTCTGAATCCTTGGGTCTTGTGTCTGAGCTGCCTTGATTCGGTCTACCAAGTCGGATTGAACTTGTAGACTCGCCAGAACTCCTACATCACAAGGAAGTATAACCTCGATGCCCATCTCCTGAAGGTCTTCTAAGATATGCCTCTGTGTTGTTAACATAAATGTGCCGCCTCTCCTGCTGAGAGCATCTGCTACCACATTAGCCTTGCCTGGATGATACTGAAGCTCCACGTCATAATCCTTGATCAA
This sequence comes from Iris pallida, assembly GCA_029216955.1. NCBI lineage: Eukaryota > Viridiplantae > Streptophyta > Magnoliopsida > Asparagales > Iridaceae > Iris > Iris pallida. The sequence continues at coordinate 1,079,168 of JANAVB010034220.1, forward strand.
CTCCAACAATCTTCTCTGTCTCATGTTTAGCTCCTTCTGGGTAAAGATGTACTTCAGACTTTTATGATCTGTGTACATGTCTACTCGATCACCATATAAGTAATGCCTCCATAGCTTCAAAGCAAATACTACTGCTGCCAACTCCAAGTCATGAGTTGGATAATTCTTCTCGTGGTCTCGAAGTTGCCTAGATGCATATGCTATCACTTTTCCATGTTGCATTAGGACGCACCCAAGTCCTTTACCTGACGCATCACAATAAATGGTAAAACCTCCGGGTCCAACTGGCAATGTAAGAATAGGCGCTAATATCAACTTCTGATTCAGATTCTCAAATGATGCTTGGCATTCTGTCGACCAGACGAATGGTATATCTTTTTGTGTCAAGCGGGTCATGGGTGCTGAAAGCCTCGCAAAGTCTGATACAAACCTTCTGTAATATCCTGCCAATCCCAAGAAACTCCGTACATCTGCTACGGTCTTGGGTACTGGCCAACTCTCTACTGCTTCTACCTTCTTGGGATCTACTGCTACTCCAGCTTCTGATATGATGTGACCCAAAAATGAAATATGATCCGTCCAGAACTCACACTTACTGAGCTTGGCATACAACTGGTTCTCTCTCAGAACCTGTAACACTTTCTTGAGGTGGTCTTCATGCTCCTCTTTACTGGCAGAATATACGAGAATGTCGTCAAGAAATACAATGACAAACTGATCTATGTATGGCATAAAGATGCGGTTCATCAAATCCATAAATATTGCTGGAGCATTGGTCAAACCAAACGACATTACTAAGAATTCATAATGCCCATACTTCGACCTGAATGCAGTCTTGGGAATATCCTCCTTCCGAACCCTTACTTGATGATACCCTGAACGAAGATCTATCTTGGAGAAAACTCTAGCTTTGCTCAACTGATCAAACAAGTCGTCGATCCTGGGTAGTGGGTACTTGTTCTTTACTGTTGCCGCGTTAAGCTTTCTGTAATCGATCCACAATCTGGATGACCCATCCTTTTTTCCCATAAGTACCACTGGTGCTGCCCATGGTGATATGCTAGCTTGGATGAACTTTTTCTCCTTTAGTTCCTCTATGTGCTGATATACCTTGGCCTGCTCTGAATCCGCCATTCTGTAAACTCGATCTGATATCGGTTTAGTTCTAGGTGCCAATTCTATACTGAACTCAATATCTCTAACCGATGGTAGACCTGGAAGTTCTTCAGAAAATACGTCTAGAAACTCTTCAACTACCTTCGGGACTTGAACTTATTCCATTGCCGTCACTACTCCCTACTCTTGTTGAGTTGCCACTGATCTGACTAAGGTGAATCGCTTCATGCCTGGAATATCAAAAGATATACTCCCTCTTTGAAAATCTATTGTCGTATGACTGTCTTTCAGCCAGTCCATGCCTAAGATAACGTCAAAATTTCCAACAGGAAATTCTATCAACCGGACGGGTAAGGAATGCCCGCAAACTACAACGCTACACGCTAGAATAACTCTACTAACTCCTACGAGCCCATTACCAGTGAGTATATTCAACCTCCCTGGCAATGCCTCGAACTCCATTCCTAGCCGTGTTGCAAATTGTGCAGATATAAATGAGTGCGATGCTCCCGAATCAAACAATGCTACTGTGGGATATGAGGCGACGAGAATGTTACCTGCCACAACATCTCCTGATGCCAATGCCTCTTCTAAGGACAGAGTGAATGCCTGCCCTCGACCTCCTTGTTGGTTCCCATGCTGCGGCCTAGCCTGGTACTGTTGTTGGCCCCTTCCTTGATGATGCTGGGGTGGTCTATACTGGTGCTGCTGCATCGGCGGTCCCTGCTGCCGAAACATCTGAGCTTGTGTCATGAACGGGCGTTATGCCAACGGTCTTACTGCTACCGCTGGTCCTCGATACTGTCCTGTCCCTGGTGCTGGCAGAGCAGAAAATTGTTGCCCTGGTCCTCCTGACCTCGAATTTATGGGACAGGTGGTAACCCGATGATTTGGATTTCCACATATCAAATACTGCCCGTTCAATGCCCGACACACATCTCTAGTGTGCCCTATCTTTTCGCAATAAGTGCAGCCCGCTGGGGGTTGCTGGTTCTTTCTCTGTTGCTGTTACTGCTGCCTGGGTGGTGGTGCTGGCCCTCGTATTGCCATATCGTGAATACGAATGCCAAGGGATGGTGCTGTTGTTCGGGGCGCTGCTCCCCCTCCTCCTTCAATCTGACTGTGGGATCTCTTCTGACCCCCAGTCCTGGCCGCAATCCTCTGAACGGTTATCTCATGCCTTCGAGTCGCCGTTGTTTTCCATAAATAAATTCACTTTATTTATTTTGTATCTGAGAAAATTACAACTGTAGGAATCTAATCTAGAAGACGATTACTTTATCCCTTGGACGATGCGATGAAGAAGACTCGAACTTTAAAGAACTTGGACAGCAACGGAGCAATCTCTCTGTTCTCTCTGAAGTTGACTGTAGTCTCTGATGAAGATGAAGAAACTCTTTTTTATAGAGTTCAGGATAACTGTCCTTAAGCATACGCTCAGGTAGTTACTTGACGTGTGCATAACTGCAGGGACGCGTAGCTAATTCTGATGGAGACACATTAGCGTGCGGTTGAAAGTAGTGGAGCATGTTCAGGAGAGATTGATGGCATAGATGCCACGTTGCATAACTTCTAGAGAAGTGGATAACTGGGTACAGGACACGTGAGAACGTGTGTTGACTGTAATCCTGGATATGGTTGCTGTAATACGCTGCCTCGTTGAAGGAGAGTTATACGCTGACTTGGATGATGTAGAAACAAAATAAAGCTGATACGCTTACTGGAGAAGAAAGGAGTCATACGCTCACTTGATGAGGAAGGAGTCGTATAGACTTCATACGCTCACTGAAGAAGGAAGGAGTCGTATAGACTTCATACGCTCACTGAAGAAGGAAGGAGTCGTATAGACTTCATACACTCACTGAAGAAGGAAGGAGTCGTATAGGCTTCATACGCTCACTGAAGAAATGGCCACGTGGCCATCATCAATCTTCTCTGATACGCCATATCTTCAAATAACTGTCAAAAGATTTTTTCGAGCGTCGTGACTGCAGATATGACGGCTGACAGACTGTCAGTAATAATAACCTTGCATTAATGATCTGCTGAGCTATCCTCGTAAAAGACAAAACCAACTCTTTGAATACATATACGATGGTTGCTCTTTTCATGACAACTATCTTTGCACAAAAAACGACGTGTCAGATTCATCCTTCATTTAATATATGCTGTGCTGCCACTTTAAGAAGAAATAATAAAATATCTACTGAGCGTATGGCTTTTGATAAGCGTATGGCCTTGAGCGTATGACAGCGTGTCATAATTTTCCACATCCTACAAGACCCCCTTCAAAGTTTTCGAACTTTATGAGTTTCAAAAGTTCGAAATTACTTTGAATAAAAAAGTGGGAATGAGTCTTGACACGCTGGCATTAAGTCTGTTTATTAAATGTCATGATGACTCTTCATTTTTCGAGACTGATTGAATCTGATTTATGGAGGAATATGAACCGCCAACAAGCTTTGTTATATAAACTGAGAAAATTCAGTTTTTGACATTCATTTCTCGTAACCATGACTCTAAAGAAAGCGGCTGAAGAAGAAGCACGAAATTTAGGTTTCTGTGCCCATGGTGACCCCACCTTTGGAGGCAAAGAACCGGAGCCCTTCATCATCGAGTTCAAAGATGACCCCACGCAGTTAGCCAAGAATTTATTGGGTTACTTCGGTCTGGACGGCTCCTCTACTTCTGATGGGCGGAGCCTCGCAGAGAAGCGTGAAATGCTCGCTGCTCTGTTGCACCGCATGGGGGTCCAAAGCGTAGAAGAGTTAGGCGTCAAACTTAGCCGCTCTGGAAAATAGAGCGTGACTTTGTTGCACCCCTTTCTTTCCCTCTCTTTTTTTGTTTTGTAAGGCCATCAGTGCCTTAATGAAATGAATATTCAAGAATTCTCTGTTTAGTATAATTTTGTGTTGAAAACTAACGTGCACCAATGAATAACTGTAGATTACGCTGTAGGTTACGCTGTCTTCCAATGTTTGCAAGTTACGCTGGATAGCGTACATCAATGAATAACATGCACCAATAAATGGTTGTAGGTTATGCTATCTTCCAATGTTGTGGAAAGCACTCTTTGAATATTTCCAAGGCTATGCTGGTTTCCAAAGTACACGTGGCACTCATTGCATATTTTATGAGCGTTATTTGTGGATCCTTTCCAAGAATAGGCTTGCACTCCATACTTTAAAATAGACAGAAGAGTTTCACAGAACTCATCCCCATCTTCTTTTTCTTCTTCTCTTCTCTGAAAATGAACATGAGATTTCACTCTCGAATCGGAAAGCAAAAGCTTCTAAATGTTCGAATTCTGAGCAATATGTCAGACATCAGTTTGCCAATTCTTAGCGTCAAACTTGAAGGTAAGTCCGGCATAATACACGTACTGTTTTTGCTGTTGAAAATAAGCTTTCTGTCTCTGAGCGTGCTTGACCAACCAGTACGTTTCATATGACATTTCTGTTGATTTAATTCTCTTCTTCATGCTGTTTTCCGCAGAAACTTGGCTAAAGATTTTCTTCAGAACTGGCATTGGTGATGTGGATGCTGTAGAGAATGTCCTTCTGACACCAACATCAGGGAGCTCATACGCTTTTGACGCGTACATCAGACAACTCAGAACTCTTCGTGGGATAGAAGGGTCTTCCTCAGATGGTAGGAAGAGCCTTTATACACGAGAGTTGGATGGTGGAGTCAACTCTACTACCGAGAAATCGGGTAGTAGAGTTCCTTTCAAGGCAGAACCAGGAATTGTATCCCAAGGTTTGGATACATTCCTGTCTTCCTTGAGAGGTTACCCCCATCCACCAGTTGTATTGGCAGCACCACGACTTCGGGCTGCCATACTCTGTGGTTCTCCTCTCGTCTGAGAGAGAAGACCAGAGTTTGATTCCTGCTGATCTGGTCGTGACTGAGACCCAGACAGTCAGGAATTGCCACCAACAACGAACCTGACGGAGAAGGTCCGACGGAGAAGATCCAAAGAAGAAGATAGATCTCTATTAGGTTATCGTTATGGTGTAGAATGAAAATCCAAGATTTGTAATAGATTTCCATTATAATTTGTAAGAAAATCTAAGAAAATGTAATAGACTTTTTTTTTGTGGTGAAATGGAAATGGAGATGACAATTCTTCTATGCTCAATGATTTGTATTTGTGGATGAATTGTGGACATGATAGATAATAAAATCATCTTTTCTGTTTTAGAGTATATAATATTATCAGAGATATTATGGACATGATAATATATAGAAACTCGAAAGAAAATAGATTGATTTCTATGCAGAGGTCAAAAATGACAAATGAGTAGATAGATTCGGAATTGATTCAGAGGTTATGAAAACATGATAAATAACGAATCCCCACTTAATAAATTGATAGAAGATTATGAACGGATGAACCGTTAGGAAATGATGAACAGATAAACTGTCGAGTGAATGTAATAAATGAACGGATGAACCGTCAAGTATTAATGAACATGTGAAACGTCGGATGAATGTGAGAAATGAATATCGGGAAAGAATACGTCCCTTCGATCCTTGTAACCATATGCCTATAAATAAAGCATATTTTTGAGTAAAAAGATCACACATCATCCTCTTTTATCCACAATGTCTTCTGAAAAGAATACAAAGAAGAATGAAGTCGTCTCTGAAGTTACTGAAGGTGCTAAAGAGCATCTACCTCTGCAGAAGAAGGAAATGGGCGAAAGCTCATCTACTCCCAAGCCGCCGAAAGATATCCTGGACTTCCTGGTCGAACCAGGAGAAACCGAAGAAGAAGAAGCAATGAGGCTGGCTGCCTGTCAATTCTTGGTGCGGTCAGAAAAGATGTATTAAATTCTTTTGCTGATTATGTATGTGGCCCTTGTCCCAAGTATGAGAGGGATGACAGTGATCTTCCATGATGATGTACTCTTTTTCTTGAAGAATTTGTCAAAATAAACTCTGTTTAAAGAAACTTTGTTTACGATGTATCCTTCCCACTTTACATCAATTTTGCCTTTATTCACTGATCTTTAGACTCAGAAATCAAAAAGACTAAATATTTGAGATAGAAAATTCAGAGGTAATATGGACATGATTTTTTTATTCAAGATCTTTATTAAAACCACTGGGGATCTAATAAAACAAAATATCAAATTCTCTGGGAAGATGATACATGGTGGAATATCAATTTCCTCTGGGGATAACGATATCGAAATAACTTTTGTAAAGAAGGATTTTATATTTGCTGGGGAATGATGAAAATATTATACATAATATTTCTTTAAGAATTTGCCATTGATAGGCATCATCATGACTTTCCCATCCATAGAGGCAAGCTGGTATGCTCCGTTAGAGAAGACTTTGTTCACTACGAATGGGCCTTCCCATTTCGCATCAAATTTGCCTTTGTTCATATGTGTCATGGTCATAGGACGTCTGACAGTAAGGACCAGTTCTCCCTTCTGATATGCTCTGACTTTGACTTTCCGGTTAAAAGCTTTGGAGATTCGGGCCTGATACAGCTCGATATTTTGTTGAGCATACAATCGTTTTTCATCTAGAGCTTCCAACTCTTGAAGTCGAAGACGATCATTGTTTTCTGTTGTCAGTTCATTGGAGATTGCAATTCTCAGAGAAGGAATCTGGATCTCAAGGGGAAGAACAGCTTCACACCCATATACTAAAGAGAAAGGTGTACATCCAGTCGCATTGCGAACTGTAGTGCGGTAGGCCCATAAACATTCACCAAGCTTCTCGCTCCAGTTGCGTTTGTTGGAAGAAACGAACTTTTTCAAGAGTTTGATGATTGTTTTATTGAAAGCTTCTGCCAATCCATTGGCTGCTGGATTATATGCTATAGAAGCTAAATTATTAATCCGATGATCGTCGCAGAATCGAGTAAATTTCTGACTGACGAACTGCGGTCCGTTATCATGGATAATACGCCGAGGAACACCAAATCAGTAGATAACATGATGTTTGACGAAGTTGATAATACTAGAAGTTTTAACTTCAGATAACGGGATTGCTTCAGCCCATTTGGAAAAGTAATCAGTTATTGCTAAAATAAACCGATGTCCATCTTGATGATGGTGGGTTGATGGGACCAATGACGTCCATACCCCAAGCTTCAAAGGGCCATGATGCCGCTGTTGGATGTAAGAACTCTGACGGTTGATGAATAAAGTCTGCATGAATTTGACAGGCTTTACATTTCCGAGCATATTGAATAGCGTCAGCCACCATCGTGGGCCAATAATAACCCATGCGTCGGATACGATCTTGAAGTTTAGGACCTGGTTGATGAGCTCCGCAAACACCATCATGTGCTTCACGAATTATCTGTTGTGTTTCTTCACCGGCAATGCATCGGAGGAGAAGACCGTCGTAAGACCGACGATATAATGTTTTCGTCGTATGATTATAATAGAATCTGAGAGATCGACGTCGAATAGACGCTGCTTCACTCGGATTATCAGGAAGTATATCATACAAAACAAAATCTAGAAACGGGCGTCTCCAGTCTTCAATTATGGCTTCTGTTTCATTAGAAAAGACATATTCCATAGTAGAATCAGAGGAAGACGAGGGCATTTTGTCAAACTTTAATCCAGCATCAAGGTTGAGAGAATCTTTGTCTGGTTTGTGAGGAAAAGCCAAAGCCAAATTATTCTCAACACAGAATAGTTCTCGGTTATAAACCACTATCACTTGCTGACGTCTGATTGGTATAGCTAATACAGCAGCAAGATTAGCTAAAGCATCAGCTTCTGCATTATAGGCTCGTCGAACATGTTCAATAAAGAAGTCTTCAAAAGATGAGGCTATAGAGAGTGCTGCTCGATGATAAGGTATCAAATCCTGATGACGAACTTCATACGTTCCTCTGATCTGATTGACAATAAGCTTGGAGTCTCCATAAACTTCCAAATATTGAATATCTAGATGTTTAGCAAGTTGAAGACCAATGAGTAATGCATTGTATTCGGCTACTATTGTTTGAACATGATTGATCTAGAGAATATGCCCTCTGAATAGTTAGTCCTTCTGGGGATACAAGAACAATCCCAACTCCAGCGACAATATTGCCGTTAGGACCTATTCTAGATGCTCCATCAAAGAATAGACGCCAGGTAGGAACTTCTTCAGAAATCAGATTTGAATCCAAGACTTCATCAGGAATCTCATCATATAATTTAGAATCTTCTGGAATTGCATGAGCAGCCAGAAAATCAGCAAGAGCCTGTCCTTTAACTGACTTCTGAGGAATATAATGCATATCGTATTGAGCTAACAAGATTCCCCAATTAGCTAGTCTGGAGTTGAGAATACCAGGTTTCTTCATCATAATCTTGATGGGATTCACTCTGGAAATGACATGAATCGTTTGACCGATAATATAATGTCGCGTTTTCTGAACAGCAAACATTAATGCTAAGCATTCTTTCTCGATTGGAGAATAATGCGGTTCAGCACCCGTCATTGTGCGACTGAGATAATAAATAGCCTGTTCATGGCCATCTTTATTTTTCTGGGCAAGTAATGCACCAAGAGAATGATCCATAGCTCGAACATATAGAAGGAATGGTATCCCCGAGACGGGAAGGTACCAAAACTGGAGGGTTCATGAGATACTGTTTAATATCGTCAAATGCTTTTTGACATTCTTTGTTCCAGACGAAAGATACACCTTTCTTCAGAAGTTTATTGAATGGTCTGCAGCGTCCTGATAAGTTGGAAATGAATCTCCTGATATAAGCAATTCTTCCTTGAAATCCTCGTAGCTCTTTTAAGGTGCGTGGAGGACGCATCTCTTGAATGGCTTTGATCTTCTCGGGATCCACGTGTATACCTTTAGCGGTAATGACGAAGCCGAGAAATTTACCACTAGAGACGCCCAGGAAGGACTTAGTAGGGTTCATTTTAAGTTGATGCTGACTGCATTAAATCAAAGATAGTCTTCAAATCTTGGATATGATCCTCCTTTCGTCGACTTTTGACTAGCAATATCATCAACATAGCATTCGACTATTTTTCGGAGATGTTCGCGAAATATAGTGCTCATTGCTCGCTGATATGTTGCTCCTGCATTCTTGAGACCAAACGGCATCACTGTATAACAGTATGTACCGATCGGTGTTCTGAAGGAAGTGTGTTTTTCATCATCTGGAAACATTTTGATCTGGTTGTATCCCGAATACCCATCCATAAATGACATTCGTTCGAAACCACATGTATTGTCGATCATAACATCAGTAATTGGAAGAGGAAACTCGTCTTTAGGACAAGCCGCATTGAGATCACGAAAGTCTATACAGACCCGAATCTTGCCAGTCTTTTTAAGGACAGGAACGATGTTAGCCACCCATTCAGGATGTTGTTCCTCTCGAATAAATCCAGAAGCCATAAGCTTGTTGACTTCAGCTTCAATTGCATCCTATGATGTCTGGACGAAATCGTCGCTATTGTTGTTTGACCGGTTTAGCATTTGGCATGATATTGAGTTTGTGCATTGCAATCTTCGGATCTAGTCCTGGCATATTTTCGTAACTCCAGGCAAAGACATCGATATAATCACGAATAAGCTTGATCATGTCTTGCTTATCTGTTTCTGAAAGACTTTCACTGATGAATATTGGTTTAGGAGAACCTTCTTCACCAACATCAATTTGGATCAGTTTATCTTCGGTAGGAGGTTCTCTCTGCTCGAACCTGCATTCCCATTGATTATCTAATCTTTGAGCCCATTGTTCCGATTCGGGTGATATTTCAAAATCATCCTCATTTTCATCATTTTCCTGCGGGCCATCAACAGAGACCATATTGACGGACAAAATAGAACGATGAAGATCGCCAATACTCGTGTCAGAATCCCAAGAGAGAGAATCAGAAGACTCAGATCGTTCGTCTTCATCGGATTTTGAATCTTCATGGACTATGTTGATAAAGGAAGTAGGAGCAATGTAACCTAAACCACATTTTGTCCTTCCGTATTTTAATGGAGGAATTCGAACAGGCATTCTTCTTCCTTTTCCATTATTGAGACTGGTTCTAAAGTCATAACCCATATTCTTGATGATATTTTTGGATTGTTGACTGTAGCGACGCAGTTGTAACCTTCCAGTATCATCGTTTATGTCATCTTCTTCCAAGTTAGGAGGATTCTGGGGTCCTTTATAAAAGAAGATTGGATTTTCTCCCTTTTTTCTAGCAGGGACCACGAAGTATGATTTTTGTATGGATTCCAATGATATGTCTGTATGAAGAGTTTGAACAACCCCTATAGTTAGTGACTCTAAGTTATCTAGCAATTGTAAATAACTTTGTACATGATTACAGACATCAATATACTGCAAAGGAGATGCTTCATTAATATTAAATACTGTATTTACAACAGAAGGCTGAGCCTTATCAGACTTAGTCAAATTAATGACAAAAGGGAGAGAGGAAGAGCGATCAGAAGTTTTGTTTCGATTAAGATCGATAACAAAAGGCTCAGAAGAGGTGAGCTCCCTTGAAGAAGATCGTGGATAAGTAGTACGTCCACTAACTGGAATGACTAGAGTATCTAGTCTAGCCTGAGAAGGTGGAGGGGGAGTAGTACGTCCACTGACAGGAATTATCAGTGAGCCTTGTGGAGCTTGGGAAGACGGTACAGTAGTACGTCCACTGACAGGAATTATCAGTGAACCTTGTGAAGCCTGAGCAGGTGATGAAGTAATACGTCCACTGACAGGAATTATCAGTGAGCCTTCTTCGGATGATCTAACAGACTGCGGAGGAGTGATACGCCCTTTTACAGGAATAACAAAAGTGCCAACTTTTGCTATCTCATCATCATTATCCATAGCTTGCAAGACTTTTGAGTATTCATCTTTGTACATGCGAGCGTCATTGAAGTAAGCTTCAACTCCTTTGAATGGATAGAGATCCGCAACTTCCTTTTGAACTTCTCTATTATCATCAACATATTTGAAACACTGATGAAGGGTCGAAGGAACGACATTATGTTCATGCAAGAATGGTCTCCCCAACAGAGCATTGTATGAGCAACCATGATTGTCGATGATGTAAAAAGTACCTTTAGTGCGAAGATCGCCTATTTGAAATTTGAGGCGAATCTTGCCCAAAGGCTCACTTTTTCCTTGATTAAATCCCAAGATGGTAGTGATAGTGCTGGAAAGGCTATGTACAGGTATCTTCAGTGCGTCTAGCATAGCTTTTGGCATAATACTGAGAGCAGATCCTGGATCAATCAGGAGACGATCAACCTTCATAGAATCAATATATTCTGTATGATATAAAGGACGGTCATGTCGATTATCCTCTAGCAGCATATCGTCCTGCGTAAAGGTAATGTTTGGAATAAATTCCAATACATTGTGGCAATGAGAAACAGGTTCTATTTCCAACTTCTTGAGAAGAGTTAGACAGGTTTCTGCTTGCAGCAGTGCTTCACTTAGAGTTTCTCGAGTCTCTTTAGAGAGGCGTAAGAGCTCGAAGATTGATAATTTAGCTGGGGTATTGGCTAGTTGAGCTAATATATCAAAATTATAAGGCTTTTCAAGTCCTGTAGGAGATGACTTCTTCAATGGTTTGTCGAAGCGGACTTGTTGTTTGCCTTTGTCAGCTGCTGTTGGTTTAGAAGGAACTGTCTCAACAGGAACATTTAAAGGCTCTTCAGTAGAGACTGGTGTTGAAGCTGTAACCGGAGGAACGTCAGAAATTTCTTCAGGAATCTCAGCATAATCTTTCAGATATATTTTTCCTGACCGAGTTCCAGCATGAACTTCAACTTCAGATTCTGGTTCAAGGTCTATGGAAACCATGCTGCAATTCTTTATTTTGCTCTTGGTTCTTTTATGTTTGATGAGAGCTTCATTCCAGAAACCAAGGCCAACACGAGATTGATTATGTCTCATAGTGATGGCCAAAGGTGCTCGGAGTCCCTTGCCTGAATTCAAACCAGGAGCAGTGGCTAGATCATAACCCATCTTCACCATCAATTCACGAGATTGTGAACTATATAGATGAAAAGCAGGCTTGTACCTATCTTCAAATTGAGATACAGATTTTATTTCCGTAGGGAGTGAATTTCCTGCTGAGTTAAAAGTAGAGGTTAGATAAAAATCGGGTATGAAACTAGAAGTCACATTGCATGACTTAGTCTTCCCGAGCTTCTTTTTAGATGAGGAAGTCTTCCGAGGAGAAGAGGAAGACGTTTCAAACTCCGTCATTAAATCCGGGTGAATCCATATGATCTCTCCCTTCTTAGTTGTGACAGGAACAAGTCCGTCATTCTGTGCTGGTGGGATGTTTACAACTTCGAGAGTTGCTTTGGGGATAGGAACAATCCCGCTTTCCACCATTAAAGGAGGAAAGTCACCGAACTGCATTGAAATTACATTTGCTGTGACTGTTTTATCTTTGGGTGTTAATGTCACAGCTTCTGATTTAATCATCTCTTGAATCTTCCCTTTTAATACATAGCAAGACCGGATTGTATGACCCAGCATTCTATGATATGGACAGTATTTTGGATGATCTGTCTTATTGGCTTCATCAGGCTTTTTAATTTCTGGCAATTGAATCTTATTACCTTTGAGTAAGCATTCAAAGATACCCTGAACATCATCATCGTCGAAAGAATATTCTTCCTTCGGCCGAGGAGATCTCTGTTGTTGATTTGTTGGAGCTGGAGTAGCTTGGGTAGTCTTTACCTCTTGACTACTGTTTTGGAGATTGACTTCAAGAGCTTCTTTCCCTTTGCGATTGTTGGGTCGAGTACTATTGCTAGCACTCTGATTTGATTCCTTGGGAGCCATTTGTACCCCCAGACCCTTGAAGGTCTCAGCACTGACCTCGGCAGCTTTGGCACTGACAATGAAAGAAGGCCAATCTTGGAACTGAGTAGACCCTGTCCACATGCTGATAATTGGTAAGAGATTCGACTTGCAAGTGTCGATGGTAACAGCATCGGGAGTTCCGAGAGGCATTTTGAGGGCTTCTCTTCTGAATCTTTCAATGAAGTCCTCGGTAGTTTCATTATTTTTCTGTTTAATTCTTATGAGGGCTGACATGGTCATGTCGTTGAGCCCTTCATAGAATCGTTCAAGAAACATTTGCTTGAAATCGGCAAATGAGGTAATGCACCCATCAGGGAGACTTCTATACCATTCATAAGCCGTTCCTTTGAGACATCCAATGAACACCCGAGTAAGGAGGGCGTCACTTGGTTGCAGTTGATCAGTCATTACTTCAAAATGATTAATGAACTGACTTGGGAAGGTTGTCCCATCATAGAAAGAGATGGTCGGAGGTTTGTATTTTGGTGGATACGATACCTGCTTCCATTCTATCGGGTAAGGTTGCTTGATACCTAACCTTTGCAAACCATCCTTCTGTTTGAATGCCTCGAATTGAGTTCGGAGATTCCTTAACTCTTCAGAAACAATTCCAGAGGATTGGGGAGTTGTAACTTGTTGAGTGTAATTGGGAGGAGGGACTGCAGCATATGTACCACCCCCAGCTCCAGACTGACTTGGAATGGGTTGTTCAGGAACATTAGATTGTACCCCCGGAATAGTAGAAGGTTCCGGGTTTGGAACAACAGGAGTATTTAATATAACTGGAGGAGCTGTCTGTTGGACTTGCTGAGTTTGATGCTGAGCTTGCATAAGAGTGTGCATAGCATTCAACGTATCTGCCATAGCTCTCAACTGTTGTTCTAAGGAAGAAATCCTTTGTTCATGAGCTTCGGTGCTAGTTGAAGGTTCATGATCGCCCTCTGCCATGTAAGTGGTAATCATTCGAGGAATAGATGACGAAACAGTCTGTTCTGAATCATCACTGTGTGAATCAGTATCTTTCCCAGGGCTTTTTACAGGAGTCAATACTGGAAAATTGGACTCTCCAAGGAAGTCTTCTGTGATCTCCGGATTACCACTTGGATGAGAAGAAGAAGAGGCTCTGGTCAAGGCTCCGGTCCTGGATCGAGTGCCGAGATAAACACCATCTTCAGAGTCTGATATAGCATCAGACCGTATGCTATCCCCAATATTTCTGGAAGTCATGTTGACAGAAGCATAAAGAGGTTCATCTTCATCCAACATTGGTTCATATTGAATCCGTTCGAAAACAGATTGTCTTTTTGGTGAACAACAACATTGAATTACAACTCGAGGTTGGAAGTTGCAACCATGCTTTTCATGGCAAATATGAGCAATATCATAGCCTGATGGAGTGTCAATTCTCTGTTTATTTTGCAAATATTCCCGGAGATCTGTAGGAACAGATTGGGAAGTATTTGAAGATAGTTTCTGTGTAGAAACTTGTCTTTTGTTCTTCTGTCTTCTTGGTTCCTGAGTGTATAAAGACTGATTAATTTGAGCCACATAGTTCTTGGCATATTCTGCATCAGGGTCTAATATACTTGTCTCAGTGGAACCGAACCGATTCTGATTAAGCTTGTTACGAAGATCCGTAGGAGATTTGACTTTGATATCAGTCTTGGATACTTGTAATTTGCCGTTCTCAGACCGAAAAATTTTGAGAGAAGGAAGATGAGTATTATTCCGACTAGGAGTCGGTAATAATCCATCTTTGGAGGAATTAGCCAAAAGGCATTTTCCATTGTTTGATCTAGTAAGAGTACTAGTCAAATTAACTCCAGAGGTAAAGACCTTAGGAGTAGAGGAGTTGACTAAAGAGTCTTTCTCCTTGGTTGGTACAAGATGTGCAAGTTGAGGGGGAATCATTTGTATGTTCTGTGGAAGAGAACCCTCCAGCCTGATTTTGAGAAACAGTCAAAGGACTATATCTGTTAGCATACGCTGACTTCAGTTTGGACTTCTGGTCATACGCTGCCTTTTTATTAGCATACGCTGGCTTTGGCTCAGAGTACGCTGCCTGATGTTGGCTTTTGTACGCTGCCTTTGCCGTACGCTGTCCTTTGAATGCCATACGCTCAGAGTCATCAATGGCTAAAGAGCCGACTGCTGTCGTAAGAATAGAGGGAGAAGGGACGTTGACATGTTCAGAGATGGTTTTCTTGTATACGCTGACTTGGTTAAAGAACCAACTTTGTCAGTATGACTAGGAGAAGCCACTGTTGCCGTGTTCCGAGAAGCCGAAGTGTGCTTCATGGAAGTTGAAGACGTGTTCTTGTCAACATGAGAAGTGACAGAAGCGTCTCGGACTGCTGCAGAAGACTTAGGGACATAGACGGAGCGTCCCTTCTTCTTGGCAGCAGGAAGAGCGGAGGAAAGCAGTGCGGCCCTCCTTCGCCTTGAGCATTTCTTATAAGCCGATTGGTCGAATTGTACAACCATCGTCTTCTTCGTCAAGCCGATCGACGAAGTATCGCATTGAGTTGTTGCTATCTCATTGGAGGAGACAGCTTTCTCCCAGCAGAGTCGCCAATTTGTTTTCCATAAATAAATTCACTTTATTTATTTTGTATCTGAGAAAATTACAACTGTAGGAATCTAATCTAGAAGACGATTACTTTATCCCTTGGACGATGCGATGAAGAAGACTCGAACTTTGAAGAACTTGGACAGCAACGGAGCAATCTCTCTGTTCTCTCTGAAGTTGACTGTAGTCTCTGATGAAGATGAAGAAACTCTTTTTTATAGAGTTCAGGATAACTGTCCTTAAGCATACGCTCAGGTAGTTACTTGACGTGTGCATAACTGCAGGGACGCGTGGCTAATTCTGATGGAGACACATTAGCGTGCGGTTGAAAGTAGTGGAGCATGTTCAGGAGAGATTATGGCATAGATGTCACGTTGCATAACTTCTAGAGAAGTGGATAACTGGGTACAGGACACGTGAGAACGTGTGTTGACTGTAATCCTGGATATGGTTGCTGTAATACGCTGCCTCGTTGAAGGAGAGTTATACGCTGACTTGGATGATGTAGAAACAAAATAAAGCTGATACGCTTACTGGAGAAGAAAGGAGTCGTACGCTCACTTGATGAGGAAGGAGTCGTATAGACTTCATACGCTCACTAAAGAAGGAAGGAGTCGTATAGACTTCATACGCTCACTGAAGAAGGAAGGAGTCGTATAGACTTCATACGCTCACTGAAGAAGGAAGGAGTCGTATAGACTTCATACTGCTCACTGAAGAAATGGCCACGTGGCCATCATCAATCTTCTCTGATATGCCATATCTTCAAATAACTGTCAAAAGATTTTCTCGAGCGTCGTGACTGCAGATATGACGGCTGACAGACTGTCAGTAATAATAACCTTGCATTAATGATCTGCTGAGCTGTCCTCGTAAAAGACAAAACCAACTCTTTGAATACATATACGACGGTTGCTCTTTTCACTGACAACTATCTTTGCACAAAAAATGACGTGTCAGATTCATCCTTTATTTAATATATGCTGTGCTGCCACTTTAAGAAGAAATAATAAAATATCCACTGAGCGTATGGCTTTTGATAAGCGTATGGCCTTGAGCGTATGACAGCGTGTCATAATTTTCCACATCCTACAGCCGTCAATACTTCATCAAAAGTTTGGTAATTGTGCCCCTCTATCAATTGCAAGAGCTCAAGGTGAAACCCTTGCTGGAACCTCATAGCCCTCTGGCTCTCTGTTGCTACCATCTCTGGGGCAAACCTGCTCAATCTGCAGAACTCCGCTGCATAGGCATCTACCGTCTTGCCGGCCTGCTTGAGGTTGATAAACTTCTGTTGTAGCTCAAACTGCGCCACAACTCCATAGTACTTCGTCTTGAATCTTGTGGTAAAATCGTCCCAAGCAACAGGACGTCTGATGCCCACTTCCTCTAATTTCCACCAATCACGTACGAGATCCTGAAGTAACAACTTCACTTGATCCACACGTTCTTCTGTCGGCATCTTAGCTGCTGTCAGAATAGCCTCAATATCCTTAAGCCATGCATCTGCTGAGATGGCATCCTCCGTGCCCTCGAAACGGCGGGGGTTGAACTTGTAAAATCTGGTTGATGCTCCTGAATCCGGCCTTTCCCCTCTTTCCAAAGCTGTCAGCAACCCTTGGTTGAGTAGTACATTCTGCTCTTGCAACTGAGCATACATGCGCTGTTGGACTAACATCTGATATTGCTGAGTAGCCATCATCCCTCTCATGATCTCCAGAAGAGCCGGTGTGTCCATTTCTGCTAGGGTAGGTGGAACTGTTGGTGGTGGTGGAACATCCGGATACTGCGACCCAGCTGCTGCTTCCACTATTACTTCTTCTTGGATAGTCTCTTGAGTTAGTACCGGCCCTTGTTGCTGACCAACATGGTCAGGTTGTCCGTGTTGCTCTTGTTGTTGTTGTCCAGTCCTGGCAGATGCGGACAAGTGCCCCTAAGAAAAGGGACAAAAGAACAATCAAACGATCGGACAGGAAAGATCAATAAAGTCAAAGGATACCGGAATGTCAAGCTAGAGTCGAGAGTAACGAATCATGAGATCAAGGAGGAACATGTGTGATTGAGACATCCTATAAATTAAAATATCCCACTAAGTCTGAAATCAGACCTGCATGGGACACCACTAAAACCTTGTCACGCCCCAAACCAGAATACTGGAGAGCGGGGAATGACTCAGCCAGCTACGTATACGGGTAGATGAATATCGTATAATACGATCAATGCTGTCTAAAAGACAAGGGGGTGCATACTACATAAAAGTCTCACTATGGTCATTTCACATCTATTGTCTCAATCATTCAAATAAGAAACAGAAATAGAGAACATGTAAGATAAAGCAGTAAGGCGTCCCAAACTGCTCAGTCAAAATGTTCTTGATATCTGGCTTTACAAACATAGCCAGATGATGTAGCAAAGTGTACACAATTGTTATCAGCTGCAGTCTGACTTAATTACAATTATGTAAAAGTAAGTACAAGACAATCCGACTAACATGTCGGTGCCAAACGACAAGGTATTAAGTAAATAACAAAACGAGTGGGGAAGTAAGGAACCCACTCGAGTCCTCCTGCGATCATCCCTCTAGTATTGACCATCTTGGAGGTGGAAGTAAGCTGAGTCCTCGGAAATCGGCTCTAAATCTGGCCATGCAAAACCAGAGAGGTTAGACCTCTAATAGCAAGTACCGCAAGGAAGCACGATATGAGGCATTAAACTAGTAAATAAGAGAATATAATAATAGATCTCTGCTTGCTACTGGATTCACGTAACATCACGACACTTCGAACCAACCTCCAACCAAACAAGAACAGAAGTTGGCCCGTCATGTCCTGATGCTCTGATCATCTCAGTTAGGTAACAGAGTATGTACAGTACACAAACAAATCAACTTAAACGGCCATCCAACTCCTATGGCTTACTACGGTGAGTTCCAAGTTATCCTGCAATTATGCAATAAGGATTTCTCAGTTCTTTACTATGGACAAGCAAGGCTAGTCGATCCAATCAATCAATTGCGCCAATCATGAATTAGACGAGTCCCAGCGGGACGCCCGTCAT
This sequence comes from Iris pallida, assembly GCA_029216955.1. Taxonomy (NCBI): domain Eukaryota; kingdom Viridiplantae; phylum Streptophyta; class Magnoliopsida; order Asparagales; family Iridaceae; genus Iris; species Iris pallida. The sequence goes on from JANAVB010034220.1 coordinate 1,097,741, forward strand.
CAATATACAATATACAATAATATAAGCAGATACCGCTCCCTGCCCGTGTGGCAGAATTGCAGTATCTGTGGGAACAAGCCGGCCTGTTGGGCGCTAATAGTCCCAAAGAGGGCTGCCATGTAAGAACTCGGAAATCCATTCTCTCCATGCAATCATTATTTTATTTAACTTAGTAGCCTCTATGTTAAGTGAAATCCCATGCCGTGGATCATGGTCATTTCAGAATGAGTACTTCCGTACAAAGTACGATATGCTCAACTCTACAACGATACCCGTGCGGTTAGGTTATAGGTCTTACATAGCGTAATACAACAATTAAAACTAACCACGGAATAATTATGCCTTGACCATAAAGTACGCATGCTGCTTTCGTAAAATAAATAAATAAGTTGTAGCCTGCATGTATCTATATGTCAATATTCGGGATTGGCCAATCGATTGCAAATATGAACGTGTCTTATTCCATTTAATTCAATAAGACGACTAGCCAGTCTCTTAATTCCATCTAGGAACGCATGATAAATTATTAATCTCATGATCAATTATTGAAATAAAAATCTCATGCGGCTGGGAAATAAAAATCTCATGCGGCTGGAAATAAAATCTCATGCGGCTGGAAAAAAATCTCATGCGGCTGGGAAATAAAATCTCATGCGGCTGTGGGAAATAAAATCTCATGCGGCTGGGAAATAAAATCTTGTGGGGAATAAAGATTCTCATGCGCTGGAAAATAAAAATTTCATGCGGTTATGGGAAATAAAGATTTCATGCGCTGTGGGAAATAAAGATTTCATGCGCTGTGGGAATAAAGATTTCATGCGGCTGTGGAAATAAAGATTTCATGCGCTGTGGGAATAAAGATTTCATGCGGCTGTGGGAAATAAAGATTTCATGCGCTGTGGGAAATAAAGATTTCATGCGCTGTGGGGAATAAAGATTTCATGCGCTGTGGAGAATAAAGATTTCATGCTCTGTGGGAAATAAAGATTTTATGCGCAGTGGAAAATAAAGATTTCATGCACTGTGGGAATAAAGATTTCATGCGGCTGTGGGAAATAAAGATTTCATACGGCTGTGGGAAATAAAGATTTATGCGCTGTGGAAAATAAAGATTTCATGCGCTGTGGGGAATAAAGATTTCATGCGGCTGTGGGGAATAAAGATTTTATGCGGCTGTGGGAAATAAAGATTTCATGCGGGTGTGGAAAATAAAGATTTCATGCGCTGTGGGGAATAAAGATTTCATGCGCTGGGAAATAAAGATTTCATGCGGCTGTGGGAAATAAAGATTTCATGCGCTGTGGGAAATAAAGATTTCATGCGCTGGGGAATAAAGATTTCATGCGCTGTGGGAAATAAAGATTTCATGCGTGTGGGAAATAAAGATTTCATGCGGCTGGTTCAGTTCTTCCTCTCCGAATTTTTCTGAGAACAGAACCATAGAAGCCATTGCTTCCAAGCTCCATAAATCCTTCATCCCAAGCCCAAATATGGACTTCTATAGGTCAAAATTGGGTAGAAAGAAATTCTCTACAACATGGAACCATCAAAACTTGAAGATAACAAAGTTTACTAGATCAAAACCTAAGAAACCCAAAAATGTATCAAACTTAGATCTACAACAAATAAGCCATGGAAATTGGGAATGCTAAGTACTAAAAAGATTTAGAATCAAATAAGGAAGATGGTGGAACAATAATAATGGGGATCCATCTGGAAGCAAGTTGGCACTTGCCTTGCTCTCCTAGGTTGGTGGGAGAGTTAGGAGGAAGAAGAAGAGTAATATTGAAGTAATGAAGAGAGAAAAGGGGATGGGCTTTTAAATGAAGGAGTGGTGGTAGGTGGGGGTTTATTTCGGTTCATGATGGACCAACATAATTAAAACGTCAGTCGAGTCGAACCCATAGCAAATCTAAAGCAGAGTATAAAGCAGAAAATAAAGTGCAGAAATGAAATTGCAGGAAATTAATTAACATGAAATTTAAAAGGATTTAAATACAGAGCAATACATGATAAATATAAAATATTTACATTTAAACAGTACATGCATTCTAAAAATACGTATTCTGGGAATGGGAAGTGACACTTACTAATCCCAATTCCACTTTCCAACCCTAACATAAAACAGACACACATAACCACAAAGACTTGGCCTCTCAACATTTGAAGAGTCAAGCTGGCTGACACATTAATGCGCAAAAGGCAAGCCACATTTGAAAGCTTCTTCATTAATGGACAGTTGCAAAAATTTTGAATGAGCAACTCAAATGGTTTACTCCTCAATTTCGAAGGGTCACATATGTCCTCTATTCGAAGTTCACATAGCAAAAGGAAAAGTAAAAGTAAATAGAGATGAGACTCTCTTTTCAGCAGACCATTTCATTTTTTTTTCTGAAGCAACGAAACCCTAACTCACCTCCTCAAATCCTTCTTCTTTCTCCAGCCGAACATCAATCCCTAACCCTAGATCTTCCTCTACTCTTCCACTCGAGAACTTCTCCTCCCACAGCCACAAATACAAAACCCTAACCATAAACCCTAGACTTCATCTCTTTTCGCCAAATCCATTAGGAACCCTAACCCTAACTCTCAAATCTTAAACTGATATAACACATGAAGAAGAAGAACAAGAAGATGAAGAAGAAGGAGGTTTAGAAGATCCAGGCGAATGCTTACGTACCGGACGGTGATCTGCGACGAACGTCTCGCGGTGGTGGTCCTCAGCAACACGACGGTGGCTCGGCTTGAGCTGTAGGACTCCGGTGCTCGTCCTTCATGGTGGCTCGCGACTCGAAGAGGCATCTTTCCGAGTCTCGAAGGGTCAGCGCAGCTTTCCAGGCGGCGGTGCGAGGATCGAAGGGTACTCGATTTTTGATGGCATCACTACAGTCGAGGTCGGCCCAATCTTCGAGATGACGGCTTCGGCGTTGCTCTGCGTGGCCGTGCTCGACTTCGTGCTCGACGAGGCGTACGGAATAGCGGCCTCCCGGTAGCTCGATCGGCGAGGCGGACGGGTTCTGATCATCTTCATCGATCGACCATGGGGAAGTCAAGATCCGTCCGAGCGGAAACTGTGGACCCCGGGTTTGGCGGTCCTCGTGGCGGCCTCCAGTTGTGGGGACGCCGGCTCCTTACCGACGGCGAAGGTGAACTGGGTGGTAGGGTGATGTAGGCTGGTGTAGACGATTATGAAGCCGGTGTCTAGAGCGATTCGGTGGTGTGATGTCGAGGACGGCGGAGTGGAGAAGTGGCACTGGTGGTGCATCGATGTGAGTCCGGCGAAGTCGCGATGACCGAAGTGGTAGCGCTCGGCCGGGGTTCAGCCAGGAACAGTAGCAGTGTATGAATTAAAATGATGTGTCAGTGGACTATGATTGATGGGACTGCTGTCAGAACATTATTTATAATAAAATAATTGGGGTGTTCCCCAAGCCAAGAACAGTGGCAATGTAGTAATAAAAAGCAGATCTGGGGCTATAAAATAGACTTGTAACTAATTCTGTAACAACTTGCAACTGCCTAACCGATTTAGTTATAATTACCAGCTAATTATAATAATTAGTTATGAACTAAATCCTTCCTTAGTATAGGCTAAAAATATTAATAAATAATCATTTAATCAATGAATCTTAGCAAGTAATAGCTATTAGTAGCTAAAATAACAGTTTTAGTAATTATCATAACTATAAATAATTGTCATTTAAGAAATAAGAATTAACTAATAACTTTTAAACAGTATTTGAAAAATAATCTTAGCATAAGAAATATTATTATTTAAAAATATCTTTATTAAAGAAATAAGTTTTATATAGAAACAATATTTTAGAAAAAAAATCTTAAAAATTTGCCAAAATTAGTTTAGGGAGTTACAGAAGGGCGGGCTGTTCCGGACGGTAGGGGAGAGCTTCTCGAGCCAGGCGAGCTTCTCGACCAACCACATGGAGCCCGGGGCGCACATCAGCGCTAGGGACAACAAGCTCAGGCATGATAGGGCCAACTTCAAGGTGTCGCTGGTGAGGGACGTCTTCACAAGGTCCTTTTTTCGTGCTTCTTTTTCTTCTTCCACGAGCTGTTGCTGCCGCTTAATTACACTGCCAACAAAATTGGCAGTCCAACATGATATAAGTGGGCAGTCCTACTTCATGTTGGCAGTTCTATCTAAACTCTCTGTTTGGACATAGGACTGCAAAAAAGTTGATAGTTCTACTTTATTTTAGGACTGTCAAGAAGGTTGGCAGTCCTAACATAAAGTAGGACTGTCAACTTTGTTGGCAGTCCTACTTGGTGTTAGGACTGTCAACTTTGTTAGCAGTCCTACTTGGTGTTAGGACTGTCAACCTCATTGACAGTCCTGAAAAAAATTTGGCTAGCCTCAAGTAACAAATGAGAGTGACAAACTTGTAAATTTTTGACAAATTTGAAATAGCCCCAAATAAAACTTGGAACGTGCATTTAGAATTAGCCTTAAACTTAACTCATATAATACGAGAATATTTTATCAACTTTAATGTAATGATTCCTTTTAATCATTTTGTCTTCGGCTTCCCCTTAAGCTGACGACAGACAATAGTAGGTTCTTATTAAGCTCGGAATAGACAATATTTAATTAAATAGTTCACATTCCAGCCATGGTAGACTATTAGTGGGCTAATAAGTAATCAAATTTTCTTATTAGACATCTTGAACTTATGGTAGTCAGTGAGGTAATGGATTCTTCTTGAACTCATGGAGTAACGAGCTCAATTAGACAATAAATACTTATTAGATTTATAGATTTTGTAACCTTCATTTTTTAATGAATTAGATCATTTATCTATTTAATAGGTAGTATACTTAAACTTATAATTTCATTTCATGTATTTTTTTTAAATTTTATGTCATGTATAATTATATATATATATATTATATATATATATATATATATATATATATATATATATATATATATATATATTTATAATGAAAGCAGACTTTTATTGATAATATAGGCGCAAAATGCCGAAGCCTATACAAGAAAGCGCGCAAACGCGACCTGGAAACAGAAAACAAAAGGCGCGTAACGCACACGCGCACAAAAAAAAGGGGGAGAATCGCCTAGGCCAGGGTCTCCCAGAACAAGTTGGAGACGTGGGAGCAGCCTCCTCACTTTGAAGCATTGTCTGATGACTTCTCTGAACAGCTGAGGAGGGGGGAGTTGGCGCCCTTCATATCGAAATTTGTTCATGTTCTTCCAAAGGACCAAAATGCCAGCGGCTTGCTACGATCTGATGACCGTGGGAACGAGACCAGGATGCCAAGAGATCGTAGAAGCCCCCGGTCGGTTGACCCATACTAAGCCTATGGTGAAGCTTGGACCAAGTACCAGCGGCCAGCTCCTCCGAAAGGAGGACGTGCTCTGCGGATTCCAAGTTGTACTCCTTGCAGCAGTGGCATCTGGAGGCGAGGCTAAATAATGTTCCGATGGTGTCGTCCGTCAGAATCTTGCGGCGAAGAGCGCGCAGATGAGGATGGACCATTTGATGGGGATGCAAGCCTGCCAGAAATTGGCATAGACCATGTTCTGCACCCCGCTGCCTCTGGCTATACGTCTGGCGGAGGCCAAACTGAAAGTCCCACTAGGGTTAGGGGACCATCTCCAAGTCGGGCGTGTCGAAAATCCGTATGTTCGCAGCAAGAAGACTGGTGGCCACTGGATGACCAAGCCAATCTCTGACCTTCCTCCAATTCCAACGGAACTGCCATCCCATAGGTCTCTAATGGTGCACCCCTGAGGAGTAAGAATGTTGGGCTGAATGATCTCTGCACCTAACCACCGCTCTCGACAGGCCTGGGAGCTGCCGTCCCCCAATTGAAGACGGATCAGAGGTTCAGCGATGATGCGACCCCGAGTAATGCGGCGCCAAGATGGCGATGATCGGTTGTTAGTGTTGGCCTCCGACAGATGGCAGAATCTGGAGTATCTGTCTCTCATGAACTTCGTCCATAAGGAGGTCTCGGTGCGTAACTTCCACCAAAGCTTAAAGGAGCATGCATCGACGATGTGGGTGAGTCTGCAGAAGCCTAGACCACCTTCTCCAGTGGGTTTAGCCATCGTCTCCCAACCGGCCCAGTGATGTTTGTCTTTGCCGTCGTTCTGACCCCAGAAGAACTTGGCAAAGAGAGATTCTAGAGAGTGGAGCACCTTCATGGGGGGAGCAGACGGCAAGAATGTACATCGGGATGGATGATAACACGTGTTTAATGAGGATCGTTTTGCCTCCTGGGGATAAGGTGGCATTGTGCCATCCAGTGATGAGTTTGCGGATCTTGTCTGCCAGTTGATCGTATATGCCGGAGTTGGCCCTGTCGTACACCAGCGGGCAACCTAGGTAATTCTGAAAGAGGTCTTGTTGGCGAGCATGGTGGAGTGAGTTCTGTCTGCTTTGTGATGCGTGTAGATGACGCTCTTGTTGTTGTTGACACGCTGACCCGAGCAGTTGGTGTATCTGGCGATCGTGCTCAAGACAACCTCAACCGATCTGCTGTCTCCAGAGGAGAAGATGAGGATATCGTCTGCGTAAGCCAGGTGAGTGATAAGAGGGCATCCGGTCCTGGTATGGAAGTGATTGAAACCGGCCTTATCGGGCATGCTATTGAGACTTCTGCTGAGAGCTTCGGCCGCAATAATGAAAATGGTGGAAGAGAGCGGGTCCCCCTGTCTTACCCTGCACGTAGAGCGGAAGAAACCCGTCTCCTGGCCGTTGATCACGATGGAGAACCACGCGTTGTTGATAGATCTGAAGACGATGTCTATCCAAGTTTCGGAGAAGCCAAAGGCCCTGAACACCTAGATCATGAATTGCCAGTCAAGGCGGTCGTATGCTTTTTCCATGTCAAGTTTGATGGCAACGTTCCCCCCCCCCTCGACGGGAACTTCATGCACGTGATCATCTCTTGCGCCAGAAGGATGTTGTTAGTAATATTGCGGCCTTTGACGAACCCGCTTTGCTCTTCGAAAATGATCTTGGGGAGAAGACCTGACATCCGACTGGCGATAATCTTGGATATGATCTTGTTGGTGAAGGTGCAGAGGCTAATCGGACGAAAGTCTTTAAAGGTTTTCGGATTGTCTTTTTTGGGGATAAGGATGATGTTGGCGCAGGAGATTGAGTTAGGATATCTGGCCCCTTGGAGAAAGGCGATAGTGGCTTCGACTAAGTCGTTTTTAATGATGTCCAGCAAGCTCTGAAGAACACGCCGTTGAACCCGTCAGGCCCCAGGGAACTATGCTCGTTGATGGACCAGACCGCAGCTTTGACCTCCACCTCATCTATGGTGGCCCGCAGAGTCTCATTGTCATGATCAGAAATGAGGGATGGGATGACCGACAATAGTGTCTCGTCTTTTGCGACACGCTCCTTGGTGAATAAGCTGGAGAAGAAGTTCACGGCTGCGACCTGGATCCCGGCTTGATCTTCGATAAGGTTGCCGTTGTCGTCGAGAATCCGGTGTAAGTTTAATTTGTTTCTGCATCCTTTGACGCAAGCATGGAAGAACTTGGAATTGCGGTCTCCTTCGGTATCCCAGGTCAATCTGGCTTTTTGCTTCCAGAATTCATTCTCCACTCTCAGCCTAGATTTTAGAAGAGCTCTGGCTAGGTTTAGGGATGATCGGGTCTCTGGAGAGTTGGAAATTGCAAAAGTGGACTTCGCACGAGTAACGTCGTCCTCTGCCTCGCGAATGGCCTGGAAGATGTCGCCGTAAGTCTCTTTACTCCAAGATGATAGGGCCTTACGAGTGGCTTTGAGCTTAGACGCCATCCGGGTCATGGGGTCAATGTCCAAGACTGATTGCCAAGCCGAAGCAACGATATTCTGAAATTAGGGGTGGTGACGCCAAAAGTTGAGGAAGCGGAAAGCTTTCTTGTTGCCGGTGTGATTGCTTCTGATTTGGACAAGAAGAGGGGAGTGATCCGATTCGATGGAGTTGAGATGGAAGAGATTGGTGATAAGGCCCATGTCGGACCAACTGTCGTTGATCAACGCCCGATCAAGTCGGGAATACTGCCGCCTGTGGCCTTCTTGCATGTTGTACCAGGTGAAAGTACTGTCGAGGAATAGGATTGGGGTGAGGTTCCCGTGAAAGGTAAAGTTGTTAAAATCATCCATAGCTGGCTTGGGGGGGCGTCCACCGGACTTCTCCTCGATGCAAGCGACCGTATTGAAATCACCGATGCAAAGCCACGGCAGACCTTGTGGCTGAATCCTCAAAAGGTCTGCCCAGAGCAGTCTGCGCACGGGGATCTCGCAACTGCCATGAACGGCGGAGATGACGGACCGGGATTTGAGATCCGGGTGTTCAACCCAGCAAGTAAGAGCCTGGGGAGAGTCTTGGATGGTGCCAAATTAGAAGTCTTGAGCGAGAAAATTCAGATGTCGTTGCCTCCCGCGATGGCATGCGGGAAGCCTAACTTGAGTTGAGTGGCTTTAAGTCTTTTTTGGGGGATTTTAGGTTCTATAATAATTAAGAGGTCAATACGGTGAGTCTTCTTGAGGCTGAGAATCCTGTTCATCGTCGATTTGTTTCCGATCCCTCTGACATTCCAGGAGATGATATTAATCATCAGATGTAGAAAATGGGTGGGTTGGTTGTGCTTCGAGGCGGACCTTGTAGTCCTAGCCGTCATCTGCTTTTGTTTGTTTTTATTCTTCTTGGAGGCATTTCTTTTGGTTAGGGCGCTAATGGGTCCGTTGCTTTCTGACTCATTGATTGGTCGATCTTGTTCGCTGCTTCCTTCTGCGACCGCGATGGTGAGTGGGTCGTTCTCCTGATCGTCCAAGGCGCAAAGGGGGTTGGCACGATCCAGAAACCCAGCTTCCTTGGCCTGCCAGAATCTGCCAGTTAAGATGTGGGTGTGAGAGGTCTGAGCGACCTTAGTGGGAGTAGGAAGTTCTGGGTCTGCCCGATTAGCCTCTATCTGCTCTGAGCTGCTAGCCGACGCGGCCTTTGCGGCCTGTCCCGGTTGTTGTGAATGGTTTTCGGGAAGTAGGGAGGAGGGGGAGGCCTCGTGGGGGGGAGGTGTGGTGATCTCGGGTTGAGTATGAATGATAATGGTGTGATCGTCGTTTGGGTGTCCGCTGATTGTGGGGGACTCTTTTTGGCCGGTGGAGATTGTAGGGGGGAAGCAAGGCGCTCTGAGTGCTTCTTCGGAAGGGGGGTCTGAAAGGAGATCAAACGAGTTGTGGAGTACGAGAGTGGAGGGTATGAAAGGGACGATAGCCCGACTGGTGGAGGCTAGCGCCTGAGAGTGGGGAGGAGTCTGACTACCGGTCTGGAGAAGGGGGTCGAGATTTGCTTTGTGGATGATAATGGCGGGGTATTTTTGAGCTGTGGGCGCACGTGAGTTTTGCGGGGATTTCTTTTTAAGTTCTGGGTGAGCGCGGAAGCAGTACTGCATATGGTGCCCACTCATCTGACAGTGTTTACAGAAGATAATGCTGTTGTCGTAAATCAGTTCCTGACTGTGAGATGTGTCTCCGAGCTCTATCTCTACGAGTTTGGGAGGGTCATTAGCAAGGTCTAGCTCCACACATATCTTCGCATAGTTGCACTTGGAGAGGTTGCGGGTTCTTTCGCTATGGCTACCAGGGTCCCGAAGGAGCTGGCGATTCGTTTGAGGGCGGCTGCGGGGAAGCAGACCAGGGGGAGATTGGGGAGGGTGATCCAGGTAGAGATGATAGTTGAGTCAAATTTTGGGTTGAATTCGGGAGTCCATTTGACCACTTCAGCGATCTGCGAACCCATTCTGACAGTGCCCTTGGCCCGGGCGATCGCGAAGTCCGAGTCGGAAGAGAGGTGAAGGAGCATGTGTTAGGGGTCGAGTAGAGCAACTCGAAAGTCGGCGGAAAGGCCCCACCCTGCGACCGCTGCCGAGACAATGGGGATCTTCGGACATCCGGAGCCAAATTTGAGAATGAACGACTTGGAAAAGGAGGCGAAAAGAGAATGGATCTCGGACGAGGCGAAGGGAACCCGGATGGGTGCACCATCGAAGGGAGACGGGAATTCGAGATCCGGAAGAATAATCTCTACGGCCGACGAAGGGGGATTCTGCCTCCGGTCCGGCCTGAGAGCCTCGGCGTAGGAGACGCCGGTCGCGGAATTGGGGAGGGGTGGAGGAGAGGGGGCTGTGTGGGTGGCTGCAGGGGGCGCCAAAACGGGGGAGCTTCTCCGGGATGAGACCGGGCTCGGGATGGGGCCGGACTGCGCTAACGCCCTGGGATGAGCGAGCCCCGATTGCGCCGAGGGACTGGGGGGAGGAGCCCTGGGGGGCGCCAAGAGGCTGGGAGAGGAAGCGCCATGGAACGCTAGAGGGCGGGGGAAGGAGACCCCGGATGTCGCCACGAGGCGAGGGGGGAAGGCCCAGGCTGCGCCATGGGGGGAGAGGGGGTCTCCTCGGGAAGCGCCAGACTGACGGGAGGGGGAGCGTTGTGACTGCGCACGAGGGGGACCCCGGCCTGAGGTGCGCAAGGGAAATGGCCCGCTCTCTGAGAGGGGGCTGCGCCTGCTGCGCCCTGGCTTGGAACGCGCACAGGAGGGTAACAAATAGGAGGCGCGTGACCTTCCACTCGATTGCGCACAGAAGGAAGAGAAACGGGGGGCGCGTGGCCCACCTCCAGATTGCGCACAGAAGAGGGACACAAAGGAGGCACGTGGCTGCCCTCAGGAATGCGCCAAGCACCGGTCCCATGTGAATGTTTGACTGTGCAAGAAACTATCACAGGTCCCAAGGGGGGGACAGGGGACTGAAGGGGCCATGTGCTACCCGGCGCCCGAGGGAGCCAACTGCTCCCCAGCTCCCGAGGGCGGAAGAAAATTAGAAAATGCTGCCACACCCTGGACCCGTGTGGTGAGTTGGAACTCCGGACCGAGATCTCCGGACCCACAGCCTGCGTGGGCGACGGAGCTGCTGCCGCGGCGGAGGGGAGGAAAAGCAGCGGGGGTGGCTGACGAGGCCGTGCGACTTCGCTCCATCAGCCGGAGTTACTCCGCAGTCCACCCTGGGCGAGGAGTCGGAGGGGGAGGGGGGCGGAGAGGACAGGTGGTGACGCGGCGCCGGGTCGGAGGGGGGTGGGGGCGGGGGCTAGCCCGAGCGCGCCTCTGCCGACGCCGACGAGCGCGAGGCGATGCTGAGATGAGACATCCTTGGGCGGCGGCCGCAGCTACCAACCAGCTTGGTGGATGAGGCGGGTGGCGGGCAAGGCATGGGGGGGAGGGGAGGGACGGGCGACGGCTAGAAACGCCGGGGAGGACACCATGAAGCCGGAGATGGGAGAAGGGGGAAAGGGGATCTCGGGGGGAACATTCCGCTGTTTTGTCATGTATATATATATATATATATATATATATATATATATATATATATATATATATATATATATATATATATATATATATATATATATATATAGTATTATGTTTAAGGTTAATAATTTATAGATAATACCATGGTTTTGGACTTGGCTAGGTGCATTTTAGCTAGTTTAATTTTAGCCTATTAAGAGTGGTGCTAGTAACTATTGTAGGTCACTCAAACCCAATCAAATCAACTTTGATCAAGTCCAAAATTGGTCCACATTTGCACAAGTAGAAGACCCTAACCAAGCCTTTACTTGACCCATGTGGTGCACACACAAGTGTGTGGATAACACACAACATTAGCATATGTGTATTTTCGGATTAAAGTGGTGACCACCAATTTTAGTTGCCAAAACCACCTCTCTACTATCCCATTTCTCCTGAAACTTTGCCACAATGTTCCTCCCTCAACCCCCTACAGTCCTATGGGTCATTTTTCCCTCATTCCATTCATTTCCTATTCCAAAACACCCTCGCAAACTCGTTAGATTGAATGTGATTTTAGAATAGGACTGCTGGATAGTGCTGACTTCAACAGCGTTTTATGCCACGAAAACAATAGGTACGAGCCTCGAGCCCTTTACGAAAAAATTTCATCTATCTTTTAGCTTTAATTTCTATATTTTTACCTAATTTTTCATGGAGTTGTGTCCTCTCAAACCTTTGCTGCACGACGATGTCTCCAGAAAAGTGTGTTGTCCACGAAATCTGTGCAAAGAATTAGGTGCGCACATAAAACCATTTAGTAAAACTTCTCCAAACTTTTTCCATCTCGTAGATCTTTGAATTACCTTCAATTTGATATATAATAGTCTATATATTCTATCCATATTTCCCTCCGTATAGAGGTTTTCCGAAGAGGTGCGCGAACAGAATTTTATGACACACAAGCGGTCCACGTTTCGTACATAGGTAAGTACCTTCATTTTTCGTCTTATATTTTTATATAACATAGGTAATAACTAGATACAATATTTTTCTAGGTATAAAACATAAATAATAGTGTCTAAAGGTTTGGATTTATGATAAAACGTTGTCCCGAAATTATTTTTTCAAAATTAGTCTATTTTCTGGTAGTGTAACTTTCTGCGTAGACAATATTTTATGATTCTAGAAGTTTTTATGCAATTCTGGATGTTTTGTCTACAAAATTTACATTGAGTTGTGCCTTAAATGTTTCGTTTGATTAGTACAAATTAGGCTCAAACTTGACCTCGTAAACTCTGAATGCAGAAACTGTAATTTTCTTCCAACTTTAACATGCATAACTTTCTGTCTAATAATTATTTTCCAGAGACACTTGTTGGAATGTAAAGTATGATATTTTATCTATCAATCTTGTATTTAAGTCATGTCCAGAAAAGTTAGTTTTACTAGTGTAAAATAAGACCAAAGTAGCCATCATGAGCGGTTTTCTTCACAGTTTTTCTGCACACTGAAATAATTTTAAGTCTGGAATAATTTTTACCAATTTTGAACATGCCTTATTTTTGTGTATACCATATTTGTATATTTTAGTGCCATGTATGTATTCTTGGTTAAGTTTTGAATCATTTCATGTAGGTTTCATGACTTAAGTACTTATTTTGGGTTATGTAAAGTGAGGGCAAAATGAACTTCATGAACAATATTTCAGCATTCAAGTCTGAAACTGTTTTTGGAGATCACTTTGAGCTCAGTTTTCCGAAAATCAAACCGTTAGATTTCTGTGTAGTTTTTTCATAGTAACCTATAGTTACATTTATATTAGATCCGAAAATTAAGCCACAAATTAGATTGTTTATTCACTCAAATGTTGCTTACACTCAAATTATTTCCATGTCTGAAATCAGTTTTTCTTACAACTTTGTTTTTTGATTCTGAAAAATTCGACCGTTAGATTGGTTTGAAATTTTGTTTTACTGTTAGACAAAATCTATTCTTCTGAATTCGTAAGTTTGAACCATTCATTGTTATTTCTGACTACTCGTTCACTAGCCTAAAGTTAGGATAAAGTAAACTTCTGAAAACTTCTCTTTTGGTAAAATATGAACTAGAAATTGTAGGAATGTGTATCCTCTATCCATACCAACTTGACTTTAGTGTTATTTGGGTTAGATAGCATGATTGTATAGGTTAGTTTTCATAGATTGATGATGTGCATTCATAAATATAGATCTTGGACACCGATACGTACTTGATTATTACTTTCGGCTCAGGACCACATACGAGTACAACCTCTGATAGTTTTCTTTACTTGATGATTACTATGATACTTGTACTTAGTGATGTTACACTTGATTATTGACACGATGGTACACAGAAATAGTTTATAATAGATCTTCAGTCATAAGATGTTACCTTCATGTTGGACATTGTTCATCGTATTGATATTTGGACATTGTTCATTATGTTGATATTAGACATTGTATTATGATTCATATTTTGTGACGTGCCATGGTTGGACCCATTGTACTAGTCAGGGTGGAGAAAATACTAGTTAAATATGTGATCATATCCTTAGACATTGTGATAGTGTAGACATTGTGAGAGCTAACCATACATCTCACCTATGGTTAGACAGATCTTATTAGATATTGTGCAAGCTCCCAGATCGATCACATATCTAAACTAGTATTTCAAAACACTTAGATTGCAGTTTATTTTCTGTTTCAGTTCGTACCTAATGATATATGTCATTTTGTACCTATCTACTTATAGTTCATTACTTATAATTGCCATATGTATCAACTTTATCCTCTTATCATGTATTACATTTACTATTACTGTTTTATAGTCTTTATCATGTAATTGGAACTGCTGTTAGAATTGTACTCGTTCCAATCCTGATTAGATAACATATTTTTAGGTGATTGTCTGGGAGGACTGGTGCACCACTTATTATGGACCTCAGGAGGGTGTATCATTATAGTTGGCCCCTGTAGCTTAGCAGTAGCTTGGAGTGATTTCCGGAAGGTCTAGCCGGATTATCTAATTATATTAGTTTTCTTTAATTTATTAGTATTTTGGTACCGGATATGTCTCCGACAACTACTTGATACATTGGGATGTTATATTGGTTTTAGACTTGAGACTTGTTATTTAGACTTGGTCTTGGATTTCTCTTATATCATAGTATGCCTTATTTTTTTAGCAATTGTGATTGAGTATTATATTCTGCTACTTTGTTCTAGTTGAGATATTTACGTAATTGTGACTCAATATAGATAGACTAGACATCGTTCTACCGTCGATGTTGCGGCGTAGGCTGGACGTACCCACGACTCATGTCCAAATCTTCCTGGTGCGGGTCGCGACAGATTTCTCTTAAAATCATTAGTTTGTATTTATTGTGGAAATTATTTGGGTGGGGTTAATGGTCCAGGCATCATTTGACCATCCTTAATGTTTAATTTATTATGGAACAGATATGGTTTCAATTCATAAGCAATTGTCACTAGTGTACAGCAAGTGATGATGTGGCAATATTGCAGCCAGTTACCCCATGATAATTCAAAAATCAGTGTTGTATGATTGGTTTATAGTACTCTTTTAGGGCTCGTTTGGATTAAATTTTTATATTTTTAGGAATAAATTTTTAATTTTTTTTCATGAGAAAGAAATTCAACATTCTCATACCCATGTTTGGTTAGATTCGGAATAGGTAGTTCAAAATTTTAAAAAATTTCATCTCCATGTTGGTTTACAAAGGGATGTGAATTTTAATTTGTTTAGTTTTTCTTTAATATCCTTTCATTAATTCATGATGATTCACATGTTTGGTATAGAAGTTGAAAAATTGAAAATAAAGAGAGGGTATAACCATCCAAACAAAATAGCCAAATATCGTTCCTAGGAAAGCAAATCTATTCCCAAGGGAGAGCTTTCCCAAGTCAATGGAAATAACTTTCCCACATAAGCCCCTCATATTCTCTCCTTGTTTTTAATCCCAAATATACCAAACATGAATAAGGAAGTCAAAATTCATTTCCAAGCCTCAAAAACTTGAACCATACGCTCCCTTAGAATTAGAATGGTTATTTGGGTTCTTTCTCTAATGCTTATATTGATTAGTCAGTTTGTGTGGCTTCTTTAATACTCATATCAGCTTGAAAAGGACAAAACTCTCATCCAAATTAAAATTAATAGTTAACAACATCTCTTATCCGAAAGTAAAGTGTTCTAGAATTTTACTTAGGAGACATACGGGCCAAGAGTTCATTTATGAATAATTTGAAATTTTGGTGAATGATGCTTCGATAGTTTTTATGCTGATCGGCTCTTTACTTTTACACAAGTAACACCGTGTCTAAATTCTGACACGCAACGGATAAAGAAATAGATATCATGTCTATATCTAAGTTAGATTGTGTTTGATTTATTATAATATAATTATAATTATAATTATAATAAAATAGAATTTGTAATGTAATTGAGTTTGTAATATAATAAAATTATGATTATATTATCTGTTAAAATATATACAATCATGTGAAATGATATCAAATGTATTCAAATGTTTCATTTAACATGTAATGTAATGTAATATATAGGATAATAATTGGTATTGTATCAAATTGTGAAATATATCTTTGAGATTTATAATTTATGTTTTACCAAATCTTAAAATTTATAAAAGAAATACAAAATATAAATAACAAAGATTTTAAAAAATAAATTCTTTTAGTATTTTTTAAAAAAACATAAATAACAACAACAACAATAATAATAAAGTATAAAAAAATAAAAATTAGAAAGTAAAAAATAAATAATAAATAATAGAAATATAATATAAAAATATGATATAGTATAAAATACTACAAATAACATTCAGAAATAAAACATTTAAAAAAAGTAGTGTTAAAGTAGAATGGTCCATGTAATTAGTTTCTAAGTAAAAAATTATTAGTGTAATAAATTGTAAACATAGGGGTACTTAACGTAAAATGAGCTATTGTATTGAAAGCAAGAGTAAGTTGAAGATGATCAATTTGAGACTTGTACTAACAAAAAATATGGTTTCTTTTACTTTTTCAAACTAGACTTCGTTGCCTTTGGATTATTGTATTGTTAATTATCATTGACAAAATATGACGGAAATATTCTGATTGTAATTGCTGAATATATCACCAAACTCAGCAGATTCTACACACAAGGTGATATCGGCTGTAATTTTTTTTTTAATTTACCATATTTTATATCTAAATTATCCTTCAAAAAATGTATGGGACAACACACAATTTCAATAAACCAAATTCATATTCCCTCTTCTCTCACACAATTTATTCTTTCTCTTGCAACATATTCCTCGTTCAAACACCTTATTGATGGTATCATACTCTATTACAGAAACTTGGAAGCTTTAGGTCGGGTTGGAAACGACAAACATAATTTTGACACTCTTGACTGATTTTAGAAATTCCAGAATCATGGCAGTCCTAGGACAGAGAGTTATTCATGTAATAGGCGCAAAATGTCGATGCCTATACAAATAAGTTTGTGGCCAAAAAGAAAAACGTGACGGGAAAGCAAAAAGAAGCACCCGCTCCGAGGCCTAACGTACATCGAACTAACAAAAGACCTTAGTTGTTGAAAGAGTTCCAGAAGTCTGTCTTGACGTGCTTGCACCGTCTATTAGCCTTGTGGATCTGTCGGTAGACCTCTCTTATCAGTTGAGCAGAGTTTGTACCGGTACCCTTTGTATCTATGTTTGTTACGATTCTTCCACAAAACCCAAGTTGTGGCCGCTGCAACAATCTGGTGGTCGTGAGAAGCTTTGCCCCAAGAAGTTAAAAGGTCTTGGAAACCCCCGTTCATCGAATTCGGGAGGTAAGAATTCGATAGTCTAAGCCACAATTCAGACGCAAGATCGTCCGACGAAAAGATGCGGTATGCAGCTTCAGGCTGGCAATCCGTGCAGCAATGGCAAGATGACGCTAAACTGAAGCCTATGGTGATGGTGGCATCATCGATGGGAAGTTTCTTGTGATGCATTCTCCAAAGCAAAATAGACCACTTCTTAGGGATGCAAGACTGCCAGAATAATGCAATGATAGGGGAAGCTGTACCGGCTCCGCGGACTAGTCGCCTTGCCGACACGAGTGAAAAGGAACCGTCAGCTGTCAGTGACCACCGGAGGGAGTCAAGGTCCTGTCCCACCACCAAGCCAGAGGCGGAAAGGCCTGCAGCGGCCTCATCTCCAATCCACTCACGCACCCGTCTCCACTTCCAATTCCCATCAACAGTCCACAGATCCCTGATGGAGCTGGTGGTGGGGGCTCCTAGGGAAGGTTGAAGGAGGTCGTCCCCTGACCACCGCTTGAAGAAGAGCGAGGAGTCACCCGATCCTAGCCTTAACCGAATCAGTGGTTCGGCTAGGCTCCGGTCGTCAATGCCAGGATGCAGAGGATCTTCTGTTGATAGTAGCGACAGAAGGATGCGAATGTTTGTAATACCTGGCCTTCATGAAGCGGGCCCATATGGTGCGGTTATCTCGAAGCTTCCACCATATCTTCATCGAGCAGGCATCGATAACGTGGGCTAGCTTGCAAAACCCTAGGCCCCCTCTGGAGTGGGTCGGGCCATGGTGTCCCAGCATGCCCAATGACGCTTATCCTTATCGTCACAGTGGTCCCAGAAGAAGTTGGCGAAGAAGTTTTCGATGTTGGAGAGGACTTTTTAGGGGGGAGCAGGCAGCAGGGTGACGCAACGAGATAGCGGAATGGGCTTACCTTCGTGCTTGGCAATGATCAAGTCGATCGTTGATGACGATAACTGGACCACCATTACTTGGTGAGAGCGAAGCGGTGCCGTAAAAACTTCGACGGAGGGCCTTGTGAGAGGTCCGCACGAAGGTTGCTTGAAAACCTCAAGCGAGGGGCTTCCAAATCTACGAAACAGTTGTGTCCACGACCAAGAAAAGAAGAGAACAAACTCTCAAACTTTAAAAATAAATTTTTATTGATTAAAAGTTGTTCCTCAATCGCATACAGAAGGTGCCTATTTATAGGACTTTTATGACAACCTAATCCTACTCAAATAAAGATAAAACCTATCCTAATAAAGATAAAACATATCATAGTAAAAGATAGAGTCAAAATAAAAGTTCTAAAAGAAATAGGATTCTTATCAACTCTTAAAAAAGATAAAGCAAAAGAAAAAGAATCCTAAAAGGATTCAGAGTTAGAATTCATGCTACATCAGTCTCCCCTACTTCAAAGGAACTCGTCTCCAAGTTTTTCTCAGAATAAGGCGGTTCGGCAGGTGAAAAATATTCGTAAAGATCGAAGATATTGATGGTTGGGGAGATTTGTGTGTCTTCATGCTGAAGTTGCGGATGAATCGTCGGTAAAAGTTGGCGGGAACATAGAAGCTTTGAACTTCAGCCATTGTCTTTGGTGTAAACAAGACGCGGCTTGCTCGAATATTCTCTTCATCAATACTGCGGCCATCGACGCTAGTCACAAATCCAAGAAGATGAGTTGGTTAGTAAGTAAGCTACACTTTTTAATTCGAACAAGGTTGAGAACTTTTTTGAGGTGCTTCAGATAGTTAGCTTGGCTCTTGCTATAAATCAGGATGTCAACAAAGTAGATGACTATGAACTTTCTTGTTAATAACTTCAAAACATGATTCTTAATGCGCATAAAGATTTTTGACGCATTCGAAAGTCCGAAGGGCATAAAGAGCCATTTATATAGTCCTTCTCGGATTTTGAAAATAGTCTTCCACTGATCATCAGGTCGAATCTCGATTTGATGATATTCGCTCTTCAAAACGATCTTTGAGAAAATTGTAGAGCTTGAAGTTGTCTGAAGAAAATGCATATATGCAAGATTTGTTGCAGCATCTAGAAAATCTAGGAATTGACGATCGAACTTAGATGATGTGTCTGGCGGATCACTCTGAGGTTTGTGATGAGGAGGTCTGCCATCGTTATTGGAAGCTTTATATATTGGTGAATTCTTCAATGCTCCGTCGAAGGAGAAAGTCTCTTCTTGAAGTATTGCAGATTTTAGCTCAGTATCTGCAATGTGTGCATCCGACTTTGATACGATCTTCTCAATCTCGTCGTCTTCATAGTCAACAACGACCACTGGTGCTCTGAGTGGATAACTATTGGGAACACACTCGAGTCCTTTTTGTAGATGGATAGTAATAGAACGAGCATTTCTGCCTCTTGTCTTTGTGTGTGGTATCCCTGTAAAATCAACTGTAGCGTTATATTGGATACCAAGAAAGTCCAGTACTATGTCCAATTTGTCAGACAAGGCATCTAATTTGTTTGACAAGATGTCAACGTTGTCTGATAGAGCATCAAATTTCTTGCGTGTGATGGATTTCACCATTGTTGTTTTGAAAAAAAATTCAAAGGTGCCCAAAAAATTGGAATCCTAAAACGGTAGGGCTCTTATGCCACTTGACGCAGCGAGATAGCGGAACGGACTTACCTTCATGCTTGGCAATGTCCAAGTCGATCAGTAATGACAGTAACTGGACCACCATTCCTTGGTGAGAGCAAAATGGTGCCGCAAAAACTCAGACGGAGGACCTTGTGAGGGGTCCGCACGAAGGTTGCTTAAAAACCTCAAGCGAGGGACTTCTGAATCCACGGAACAGTCGAGTCCACAACTAAGAAAAGAAGAGAATAAATCTCAAACTTTAAAAAAGAATTTTTGTTGATTAAAAGTTGTTCCTCAATTGCATACAGAAGCTGCCTATTTATAGGAATTTATGACAACCTAATCCTATACAAATAAAGATAAAACTTATCCTAATAAAAGATAGAGTCAAAATAAGAGTCCTAAAACAAATAGGATTCTTATCAACTCTTAAAAAAGATAAAGCAAAAGAAAAAGAATCCTAAAAGGATTCAGAGTTGGAATCCACGCTACATCACAGGGTGTAAATCAGGATGGAGGACAGAACATGATGGATCAGGATGGTCTTCCCACCAGGCAATAGGGTGAAGTTGTGCCATCCCTCAATCTCCTTCCTAATTTTATCCAGTAATTCGTCGAAAAGTCCCAAATTGGATCTGCCGTACACCAACGGACACCCAAGGTAGGAGAACGGGGGGGTAGGAGATGGAGAAGGCCGTGATGTTGGTTAACATGGTAGTGTGACCTCTATCTACAGCGTGTTGGGCATAGATGACGCTTTTGTTATATAGAGACTGCCAGGATCGTCCTGACTATTGATAGGAATATCAGGCTGACAATCCTGACCATTGATAGGAATATCAGGATCCTTCGTCGTCCCCAACGCGATTGTCACGAATTCTAATACTTCCAAATTAATCCTACAATGAAGTTTGAAACTTATTGATGTTCAAAAGAGGAAGATGTTGAAAGAGGAAGAGGAATATGATGTTAGGTGAGAAGGAGAAATTATTGGATGTTTGAAATTTTTTTGAAGCAACTTTTGGCTTTTTGAAATGGTATGTTGTTCCCTCACAAATTGTATGTTGTCTCCTACCACTTTTATAACCTAAAAATGATAACTCATATTACTTTTGGTGGTGTCTGTCCAAAATTTGAATACAAATGTGCCCCGAATAGCAACTTATTAATGAATTCAGAAAATTTACTATAAGGATAAGAAATTATCCTATATTTGCGAAAAAAATAAAAGTTTGGGTAATTGGAAGAACTATAGAAGTCGACAGACGAAGTGGCAAAATTTGAGCCATGTCCAATTTTTGCCAAACCGTCTGTCGGAAATTAGACATGTCCAATTTCTATCAGAAATTGGGCATGTCCAATTTTGACAGACTATGCGGCGGAATTTGGACATGGTCGGTCGATTCACGGCTTGGCCGGTTCTCTGTATGTGGAGGATGGATGGGTTCGATAGTAAATGAGAGGGAGATGGTTTAATGGAGTTGGGTGAGTTGATGGTTGGGGGAGTTAAGAGGAAAGAAGAGTGAAGTGAGTAGTTTACAGGAAGAGGGGGAGCAGCTTCTGAGAAACCGAGAAGGAGAAGAAGAACTCAAGAAGAAAAGCCAGGTTAGTTTAATTTTTTAATATTTTTGAATTATATTTATTACTATTAGTATTCTTCATATCCCTAACCCTAACCCTAACCCTAACCATAATACAAACACTAATTCTAACCTCTAACCCAAGAAATTTTAATAGTAATAAATATACAAACACTAATCCTAACCCTAATCTAGAACCCGACCCTAACCCTAAGACTAATCTTAAACCTAATCTAGACCCAAAACCTAACCCTAAGACTAATCTTAAACCTTATCTAGACCACAACCCTAACCCTAACCCTAAACTAAACCCTAACCTAATCCAAACCCTTACCCTAATATAAACCCAAACCCTTACCCTAACCATAACCCGTAAACTAAACCCTAACCCTAACCTATAAACTCCCTAACCCAATCCTAACCTAATCCAAACCCTTAACCTAATCGTAACCCTAACCCAACCCTAACCTAATCCAAACCCTTACCCTAACCTTAACCCGTAAACTAAACCCTAACCCTAACCCGTCAACTAAACCCTAACCCTAACCCTAACTCACAAATCCTACTCTTAACCTTTATCCTAATGTAAATCCTAACCATGACTATTTAAATATGCGTTTTGACAACCATCTTTCTACAGATGGCTAACCAAAACGATGGTCGTATACCAGGGGGGCCAACTACAGAATTAATTAAGCAGCAGCATGAGTCACACATACCTAGTTTGATATTTACTGTAGAGGTATATTAAATTTTAGTTAGTCAATAAAATTTATATTTTATATGTTTAATAATAATATAGTTCGTATATTTTATATATAGCTATGTGATTATAAAAGAGATGTGCGGTGTCCAAAAATATGCCACATGGCGCTATGAGGGCAAACTTGATTTTTGGAGGTTGACTAGTGACCAAGAAGCTTTGTTGCACGTATTTGGTTTTCAGTACATTGATCAAATACGTTTTCTACATAAAGATAGAGACTTGATCCTCAGTCTAGTAGAGCATTGGTGGCCTGAACGAAATACGTTCCAGCTACCTTTCGGTGAAATGACTATTGTCTTTAAAGATGTTGCAAATATTTTAGGTCTACCTATTACAGGTGAACCTATAATATTTGATGAGTCATTTTTCGCTGAGACAGCGATCATGGCATACCTAGGTGTGGAGGCAACAAAATTGAAAGACAAAAGCTTAGTGTCATATACATGGCTCCGTCAGAATTTTACGCACATAAATCGTATTGGTGACGAAGAAATTTCAGTTGATGAGGAACTGGTAAGTATTACATTTACGGTTAGTATTTATAAATTATATATCAATTTAGTTTAGCTGATGTAATTTTTTCATAATCTGTTCACGTCATTGCTTGCACCAGAGCTTATTTACTAGGCCTAATTAATACAGTTTTGGTTTTCCGACTCATCGGATATGGTAAATTTACGGTTTCTGTCATTTCTGAAAGATTTGACGGAACCGACGATTCATGCTTGGGGAGCGTCAATGCTGGCATATCTATACAGTGCTATGTCAGATTTTGTACAATTCCAGTCAAAGAATAAATTAATGAAACTTTTAAATGGATGCGTGACATTTATCTATGTATAAAAATTGTTTGAATTTGATATACATTTAAAATTTGTACACTTATATCATATATTTTTTAGGTTTGGTCCTACGAGCATTTTTTTTATCGGTAGGTCACTTTCCCGTATCAGTAGCGCACACATGTCTTTCCGATAGATTTACGGTGGATTACTGATGTAGTAGATCCCGCACACTGTGTTTACTCGGTTGTCCCGATATATCGGGGCCAATTTGATTCACTACAGATTTTAAAGGTAAATTAAACTCATCATTCTACATTTATTAAGTTTATTTTATTTTATTATCTTATAATTATTTGACATAAAATAGGTTCAAATGTGCATTATTGTATTAATCCTTACCCTTCTGAGATAGAACGAACATTATATGAATTAAGACTCCATAGATTTTACATAATATATCATGGAGACATAATGTATCATCCAGTTGATCGTGTTATGCGACAATTCGGTATGAAACAACATATACCCGAAGATCATCCTCACTACAATCGTGGTAGAGGAAGTGCAACCGCAAGAGCTCGCAAATTAATTCCTGCTTGAAATTCCAGACTAGAGACACATAACATCTCACATTTGTCTCAGAACATAGCAACTATGGAGGATTGTAAGTTATTTTAAAGTTAACCAATACTTTTTTCCATATGGTATCATATATATACTCATATTTATCAAACGGTACAGTATACGGGAATATTGCATATAGATTTTGGTGGAATCTTCAATTATAAGCAACATACGCTACTTATATCAGGAGCCTCGATTCCAACATAGAGCTATAGATGATTACAGTCTGCGTGAATTTCATGAACATATAATAAGAACTGATGTAAGTAATTTTTTATTGTAAATCAATATTTCAGCTTACATGTGAACTAATATAAGTAATGTGTTATTATTTTAGGTTCCAGCTTTGGAGCAAGCATATGATAACCCAAATCCTGAAGTGTTGAAAACAGCGGTAAGAAACTTTTTGGGTTGGGTGAAAGCGGATCCGGATCCTCCGAACCCTCCGCTACATATTCCGCCAGATTATCCTACAGGCATTATTAGCCAAGTTAGGCACCATGTCACCCAACCGTTCTCTGATAGCCCGCCTCAGCAAGCTGACGAGATCCCGCCTCAGCAAGCTGCCCAGGAGACTTCACAGTGGGCTGGCCAGGAGACTTCGCAGTGGGCTAGCCAGGGGACTTCCCAGTGGCCCGGAGGAACATATTGATTTGAAAGCTATGGTTTAAATGAAAATTATTATACACAGCTACTAACGACTCCATCAGACGATCTGGCTGAACGTATCGTTCCATATAATTCCCTAAACATCTTATCTTCTAACAATTTTTTAACAAAATTTTATCCCTTTAGTAAATTTTCCGTAATGGATTTGAATGTTTAGTTTGATTCAATCAAAAAAAGAAAAGAGAAAAAAATGTTTTGTTTGTTGTTGTTATTCTTGGAAAACTGTCGCATCGGCTTGACAAATGGAAGACAATTGTGCTATGGAGGCTTCACTCCGTAATTGTACACTTTTAAAAAATAAATTCCGTCACTTCCTACAATTAACCAAACGACCCATGGTTTCTGGAGAATGCCATGACAGTGATCGCAACGAAAGCAATCACACGACTGACAGTTTGCTTAGGAACAGAACCATGAAATTTATTTACATACTTTGATATTATTTATCTGAGCAAAGTGAGTCGATATGTCCGAGTGGTTAAGGAGACAGACTTGAAATCTGTTGGGCTTCGCCCGCGCAGGTTCGAACCCTGCTGTCGACGAATTGGTTTTTCTTATAATTTTTTTTTTCCGCATAATTTTACAAGTGGAGAACAATATATATTATGTTTTTTATAAACTCAGAATTAATAGTTCAACTCATCTTATTTTCTAAATTAGAAAATGTCAAACTTAAGAGTATTATTCTTAATCTATTCATCAGTTATGAAATTTTATCTGCTAATTTTTGCTACCGGACCATGTCAGTATCCTGACTGCTGTTGTCTTTTCTGTCTCGTCTGTGTGTGAACTTGGAATTGAAAACGATTGGGTTCATATAATTTGGATATCTATATTAGATTTTTATTTTATACATCAGCATGGAGTACAAAAATTACACTAGCGACTAGCGAGTGCAGAAGGCTGTCACATGTTCGATATTTGAGATCATGTATAGAAATTGATTGTTAGTAGAATATATAACACTTCACTCATACACCTGTAGGTTAAGCAATATATAAATGTAAGTCTACTTATATTTGGGCAGGTAGGTAGGTAGGCCTAGTTAGTAGTGGGCTTCAACGGGTTGGATATATATCTAGAGTTTTGTTTTGTTTTTTGTGTTTTTTTGAAGGGAAAAGGAAATTTATTGATGCAGACCAGAAATGACTGGGGATATCCATCTAGAGTTGGGACTCGTCTGCAGAGGCGGAGTAATACATGGACACGGTAAGCTGTAATCCGACCAAAAAATTTTCGAAAAAAAATTATAACAAGTTGGACTTGGTAGATAAAAAGTATAGTTTCAAGTTCAAAATTATTTAAATTGTAAAATATCTTTTATTTAACTAAAATCGTGGAAGGAACATAGAAATTCTACAATCCGACCTAGTTTGATGAACTTGAAAAGTAAAAAGAGAGAGATTATGCTATTAGGGGTGGAGGCGACCTAATAATAATATCACGTGAGAGTTTTCATGAATGGAAATTAATGGAAGGTAGTATAGTGATATTGGTACTTGTAAGTTTATGGTAGTCATGTATACAGAAAAAAATAAGGTATTAAAATGATAATCGAAAAAAGTTCATAGCATTTAAATACAAATTAACCTTCTGCTAAAATGGGATCATCATGGTTTTGTCCTCATTCCATACATAATGAGAGAAATTATTGTATTCTTGATATATAAGTCCTTTATATTTTCCATATCTAGAGTCAACTACCATAATTTTTAAATTATGCAAAGAGAAGAGTCTCATGTTTAACTCAACTCATATAATAAGAGAATATTTTATCAACTTTAATGTGCTCATTTTTTTTAATCATTTAGTCGTCGGCTTCTCCTAAAGCTCACGACAGACAATAGTAGGTTCTTATTAAGCACGGAGAATTGACAATATTTTCTTGAATAGTGCAAGTTCGAGCCATGGTAGACTATTAGTGGGCTCATTAGTAATCATTTTTTCTTATTAGACTCCTCTTGAACTAATGGTAGACACACTGACACAGGGGCGGATCCAGAAATTATAGCTGGAGTGGACTACCAAAAATTTGGGTGGGCTGAAGTAGATAAATCTGTATAAATTTTTTTAAAATAATTATATAAAAAATAATTATATATATATATATATATATATATATATATATATATATATATATATATGGGTGGGGTGGGCTCCAGCCCACCCCAAACCACCCTTTCTTATTAGACTCCTCTTGAACTAATGGTAGACACAGAGGCGGATCCAAAAACTATAGCTGGGGTGGACTACAAAAAATTTGGGTGGACTGAAAGTAGATAAATTCGTATAAAAAAATCAATATATATATATAAATATTGATTTTTTTATACGGATTTATCTACTTTCAGTCCACCCAAATTTTTTGTAGTCCACCCCAGCTATAGTTTTTGGATCTGCCTCTGTGTCTACCATTAGTTCAAGAAAATTCTACAATACATCCACCCTTTTTGGATGTATCGATACATCCGAAATCTGGACCGTTGGATGTTCATCCAACGGTTCAGATTAAATAATGCAGGAGACATCATTTAATGCTGTTTTTGACTTTTGACCTCTTGTTAACTTGCTATAGCAGGTCATTCTTCAATGCAATTTTTTCAATGAACACCCTAAATTAACTCATATTTACTTTCTCTTTCGTCCATGTAATTTAATATTTTGTGCAACTACGTATATATAACAATAATTGTGTGTCAGCCGGAAAGGAAGGACACAGTGTGTCCAGGTCTGTAGGCGATGTAGACGACGACACCACCGCTGCTGGCGATCTAGATGATGACATCGACGACGACATTGACGAAGTTCCTGTAGCCAATGTGGATAATAGTAAGGGAAGAATTCAGAGGAAGAAAAGTGGTAGGAAGTCGATAAAAGCTCGTTCTCTCAAATCTCTTCTTTGTGTAAATTAAATTCAAGGAGGACACAATCCCTAATTTTAGTTAAATAATGCAGAGTCTGCTTAGTTGTTATAAAATTGTGGTGTTGCTTCTGTAACATTTTCATCTTTAATCTAATATTTTCTATGAATATGTGTTCTATTTGATTTTGATTTAGTAATCTTTTCGTCATTTGTTTTTTTTGTTTCATCTAACAATTTAATATTTTTGTTATAAAGCTACAGGCCATGGTGGTGGTGTTGGAAGGAGAAACGGAGATGAAGAAGGAAAGAAGAAGAAGTTCCGGTTCGCGGCGGACTTCGTCGAGCCCTCCTCGAACAACGAGGAGTACCAGCGGAATTAAACCTCGTATAGAGTTCCTCAAATTGTTAATCATGATAACCTTTGTACTTTTCAAATGGCTAGTAGAATCTTCTTCGATCCCTCCTCAATGAAACGGCTAGTAGATTGTTTGCTAGTCTCGAAATTTATTTGTCTTTCCATCTTCCTCACTTTTTGTACTTCTCTCTTACTATATATACAATAGTTTTTTTTGTTTTATAGTACTATTATTTATTCTGAAATGCATATAATAGTTTTCTGAAATACAATAGTTTTCTTGTTCTCAAGATGTCTACTTGTGTGGTGGAAAATGTAGAAGACGTAGAAGATTGGTTGCCAGCTCCAAATGAAACCTTCATTCCGCGTATGTTGCGCAGGATTGAAGAACAACTGTCGATGATTTCAGCTCAAGTTGTATCGATCAATTCTAAGCTTGGTTCAATAGAAATTGAACAAATGAATTTATCTCGGCGTTTGGAGAAGATTGAAGAATCTCCAGATTTGAAGAAGGCATCTTCATCTGGAGTATTTAATAATGTGGAGGAGGTTTCCGTTGAATCTTCCGATGAGGAGGACGTGCTTCTACAGAATCATAATAAAGCAATGGACCGAATTCTCGCACTGTGTCCTACAGAAGAAACTGATTTTAGCAGTTCTTCGAAAAGAATGCGTGGAAATTTAGATCCGGTCACACCATCGAAAAGTTTAACAAAAACTTCAACCTCGAAGGTGAGTCTATACTGACTTTAATTTTTCTTATTTCGTCCCTCAAGGTGTAGGTGAAGGATATTTTGAGGAAGAAGAAGAAGAAAAAAGAAAGAAAGAAGAAGAAGAAGATGACGATGGCTATGAAGATTCATCTTTTGAGTTTGAAGCTTTTATTTCAATTTGGAAGTAATATTTGGATTGTAATATGGTTCTGAATATTTGTTGGTCTTGGCGGTCAAACTAAATTTTGTGTTTGAAATATTGTAAGACTAAACTTTTCGCTTGTACTAAGTGCATAGTTCGTAATTTGTTTGAAAAATATAATATGGTCTTGAATTTAGAGTAGGTCTGATATTTATTTGGATTATTATATTGTGAATTATGCAGGCTCTATGTTGAATTAATAACGTGGATTGGACAGATTACTGTAACGTGGATTATGCAGTTTGTTGGACTTGGAATGAAGTATACTTAATTTGATTATGATTTTTTGGTTGAAGTGTTTACTTGATTTGCAGTTGGCCTTCACAGATGATATTGATATTTTGGTGTATTCCTTTGATTTGCAGATGTCCTTCACAGATTTCATGAGTCCTGGGTGCATTCCTAGGTTTTACAGATGGCCTTATTACGGATGCATTCCTGGGATCACTAAAACTTTATTTGAGTATAATGTGTTTTGCTTTCTGTAAAAAATTATTACATCGATGCCATCAGTATGAATTCGATGCCAGTATAATGCATAATGTAATCCTGCATGTTCATCCCTTGTTATTGCTGAAGCAAAATTGTAATCCTTCCTATTCATCCCTTGTTATTGCTGAAGCAAAATTATAATTCTGCCTGTTCATCCTTTGTTATTGCCATCAATACATCGATGCCATCAGTATGAATTCGATGCCACTGTAATGCATAATGTAATGTAAGAAAAATTCTCTTGGATAGTAGGTTAATTATATTCAAACACTCGCAAGAAATTTTGTGCAGCCATACAGTGGAAGCCTGATAAAATGATATTCAGATTTTCTTGAACATGATTTAATATGAAATGAATATACTTTGGTAAATGATATTAAAAATACTGTAAATATTTGGTGAAAAAAATATGAGATACTTGAACATTTCTAGTCCTAAATGTACCATACTTTGTTAAAAAAACAGAGAGTGTCCATTCTCCGTGTTAAAAGAACGGAGAATGACCATTCTCCATTTTAAAAGAACGGAGAATGACCATTCTCCGTTTTAAAAGCAAGGAGAATGACCATTCTCCATGTTAAAGGAACGAATAATGGCCATTCTCTTTGGGAATGACCATTCTCCGTGTTAAAAGCAAATAGAATGGTCTCCGTCCAAAAAAATATTCTCTTCGAAAATATTATCATTAGAAAAGTAAAAAAATATTTCGTCCGATCAATACAGATTTTTTTTTAAAAAATATATGAGCAGATGATCCGTCCGACCTCAGAAGTAGGTTTCCTCAGTTCACCACCACCACCATGACATGTAGCTTTATTAACAAAATATTAAATTGTTAGATAAAAATAAAATTTCTGACAATGGCATGGACAGTAAAATTAGAGCAGCGTCGCTGGTACTTCTCCTTGTTCGAGAAGGTCTCGACGACGTCCGACGCGAACCGGACCGATTCTTCTCGACGCAGCTGGTACTCCTCGTTGTTCTAGCAGGGCTCGACGACGTTCGACGCGATCCAGACCGATTCTTATTTCCTTCTTCATCTCCATTTCTCTTTCCACCACCACCACCACCACCACCACCACCACCACCACGGCCTGTAACCAAAAAAAAATTACGGAATTTATACGTTGATGCATAAAATATTAAATTGGATGGACGAAAGAGAGAGTAAATATGAGTTAATTTAGGGTGTTCATTGAAAAAATTAAAGTGAAGAATGACCTGCTAAAGCAAGTTACCAACAAGTCAAAAGTCTAAATCAGCAATAAATGATGTTTCTACTCTATTATTCAATCTGAACCATTGGATCAACATCCAATGGTCCAGATTTCGGATGTATCGATACATCCTTTTCCAGGGGATGTATTATAGAACGACCCATATATATATATATATATATATATATATATATATATATATATATATATATATATATATATATATATATATATATATATATAATGCTAAGTTTACTACCAAATTCTTACAACCTTCTTACAACCTCACTCATCCATCCCTTACATATAGGTCCCACCGGGTCCCACCACCTCTCACACCCCCCCTGCTACATGGGCTCCACCCGACCCCATCACTTACTCCCCTCCTCCAATCGAAGCCCGACACGTGGCAGATTGTAGGAGAGTTGTAAGTATTGGTTGTAGGCATAGCAAAGCTCTATATATATATATAGCTAAAAGAAATATAGAGCTAATGGGTTCTTCTTGAACTCATGGGAGCAATGAGTTCACGAAGACAATAAATACTTATTAGATTTATAGATTTCTCTTAAGACAATGGTAGCCAACAAAGATACATCTTGACCTCATGGTAGAGGAAAGACAATTACATAGAAGAGGAAGGATATAATAATAATGAACACTGCTATTTTGCTCGTCGTTGGAAGATGTCCGCACCAGCCCGCGGCCACGTGGCACACCACCATTAGCCTCCTGGTCCGAGTGGGTCCATGCTAGCAGGGCCAATAGCTGGCCGCCATGCAGGCATGGGCCAGCGCGGTTACCCCCAACGGCATGCCAAATATCATTTTTCGAATAATAATACATTATTAACCCGAATAGTCGGGTACCCATTACAAATGACGGATGGAGAGAGATGAGACTCTTAGCTCATATTGTATGGTAATTTGAGGGTTTTTTTTTTTTCATTCTATCAAGATCTTTGGTACCCGTTTATGAATGTAGAAGATTTAAGGGATTTGTACAAAAAAGGAACCTCATAAAATCATTAGTTTGTATTTATTGTGGAAATTATTAGGGTGGGGTTAATGGTCCAGACCATCTTTATTGTTTAATTTCAATGTTCTAAAAATCGGACCGGTGATTGAGCCGATTTTTTTGTATAGGTCGGACCGGAGTTCAATCTGATTCAACCGGGGTTCAAATAGACTTGTTTTGGTTTGATTCAAATAGATAATATATTCACATTTACTTTTTGGTTAGTTTGGTTTGGTTCTTACCATGTTTGGTTTGGTTTAATTTTACAACTATAAGGTCTCTCAAAATCAAATCAAGAACCAAACGGTCCAAATCTCACGCGTTAAATATTTTTGATTTTTTTAAAAAAACCAAAATTGGCCTGTTCAATTGTGATCGATTTGGTTGGTTCGCCAGTAAACCCGGTTCTAGGAAAAAAAAATATAGTTCTTTAAAAAAAACTTCGGTTCACGTCAGATCGGACCCATTTTTTGGCAAAACCGGTCGGACCCGATTGGACTGTAGGTCTGGTACCGTCCTGACAACATTTTTTAATTTATTATGGAACATATATGGTTTCAATTCGAAGCAATTGTCACAAGTGTACAACAAGTGATGGTGTGGCAATTTTGCAGCCAGTTACCCCTATGATAATTCAAAAATCAGTGTTGCTTGATTGGATTATATTTGTTATAATGTGGGTTACTAAAGGGTTGGATTTCCACTTTTTATATTAGTCCCACGTTGGTTAGAGATTAGTATTACACCTCCATTAGTTTGTATAAATAAGGCCTTTGTCTTCCACTATGAGATTACACCAATAAGAGATATTCTCTCCTATTTTCTTCTTTCTTCTTCCACGTTTATTCAGACACGTTATCAGCATGAAGCTCTAACGGGAGAAAATAAGCGAGAGCGTCCCAGTGAAGCCGCTATTTGCGGATTCTCCACTTCGGTAATAGGTATGGTTATTTATGTTTATTTATTCTGCATATGCATACCCTAGGTGCAGCCTGATGTTGATGTTTATACATCTCTTAGCATACCGCTAGAGCAAAAAGAAAATTTTTATTCATACATCTTACTCCTTTTAGTTAACTCTGATAGCACTTCGATGTTGATCGTATATAGATCTCTCGAAGAGAACGTTGGAGTTATTCTTTATTTTTTTTTTCTTTTGAATATATATATATATATATATATATATATATATATATATATATATATATATATATATATATATATATATATACATTCAGATCAAAAGCATCAGAGATCTGATGACCATGACCGTAAATTGTTTGGTCTATATATATAAGACTTCTGGAACATTATTGTTCGAAGCATACCATATGTGGTATTTTGAAAGGCTTCTTGAACATAATCATTGTTCAAAGCATATCATGAACATCTATTATTTGGTATTTACCTACGACTTCTGGAACATCATTGTTCTAAGTATACCATGAACAAGGTTTGTTTGGTATAAATAGACTTTTGAAATATCATTGTTTGAAGCATACACCATGAACATAAATTGCTTGGTGATTTACCAAGTTCTTATGTTAACTTGTTATTATTGATTTTATACAGCAATACGTCGAGTATCAAAAAGCATGATTTCAAGCCTC
This sequence comes from Iris pallida, assembly GCA_029216955.1. Lineage (NCBI taxonomy): Eukaryota > Viridiplantae > Streptophyta > Magnoliopsida > Asparagales > Iridaceae > Iris > Iris pallida. The sequence goes on from JANAVB010034220.1 coordinate 1,130,412, forward strand.
TAAACTTAGAAGGCCAAAACTTTCTCAACTGGAGATTGGATGCTGAATTGCACCTTCAAGCCAAAAGCTTAGATGATGCAATTATGGCTGATAAGCTAATATCTGCACAAGATAAAGCGAATGCTTTGACTTTTCTAAGCCATCATATTCATGATGATCTCAAGGCTGAGTACTTAACAGTCAAGGACCCCCTGGTGCTACGAAATTCTCTACCTGAGAGATATGATCACTAGAAAATGGTCATACTACCATGTGCACACCATGAATGGCTCAATCGACGTTTCTAAGATTATAAGAAAATTGCAGCCTATAATTCAGCTATGTTCAGGATTACTTCACAATTAAAGTTATGTGGTAAAGAAGTGACAAAGCATTCCATGCTAGAGAAAACATTCACCACATTTCATGCGACTAATATGACCCTACAACAGACATATAGGGAGTAGAATTTTAATAAGTATTCTAAACTCATTATTGTTTTAATCGTGGCCGAGAAAAACAATGAGTTATTGAGTAGAAATCACACTAGTAGACCAACTAGATCTGTACCAATTCCAGCTGAAGTGAATCCGACTAGTACTCGGCAAAATACTAGGGGTCGAAGAAATCACAGAGGTAGAGTGTCACGCCCCGCTCTCGTAGGAGCGATCATTCTCGCTAAGGCGTGATGCCGCACGAGCCTAGATTGCGCTCGTGCAAGGCGGGTTCCATAACGGCCGATTTCAGCGGCTACGACGGGGTCATCGCACAGAAGTCCCAAGCAGAGACATTGAATAATAGCAGCAAAATTTGAAGCAAAACACAAGTCATTTCAAAACACTCTTTTATTGATATTGAATAAAGGTTACAATAGGGCGCAAGGCTAAGATTACAAGTCTCTCAAGCTCACTCATCTCATATTACAAGTCACTCAGCTCTCTCTCATCTCTCAAATATAAGCCTTGAGCCAGCGGATGCTTCGGAAGGTGACGTCTATACATTATGTCCCGTATAAGTCTTAAATCCATGCGGCCGCACGCTTCGAATCGTCAAGGAACTCCGTGCCTCGACGTATCCAAGCGAGCTCTGTGCCACGATCTTCTACCTGTGCCAGCACATAAAAACTAGGTGGGTGTCAGTACTCAACTGTACTGGTGGAATGAGCTCCTCGCCTACCCATACAAAACCAACACGTTTGATTTACTTTGTACAACATAATCCATTTTTGATTTGTCTTTCTACTCTTGTCTTAGGATCAATTTTTATAACGGACGCCTTGGCATACTTGTGTCTGAGGACCATCCCGTGCTTGCACAACGAAGTTAACTCATACTTTGCCTTAAACCCTTCTCGTGCCAGCAACGTTAACCTATCAAGTCGTGTTTGCCTTACGGCTTAAAATCAGAGACGCAACTACTCGGTGAGACTCCATTTCCACGTGACCGTGCTACAAATCCTCTCACGCCGTGTCTCGCACTTCAGTGAGACTAAACCACATCGCTGCCTCACGGCCCTTGCTACTTTGATCACCAACTGACCTAATCAAGACTTGTGAACTTAGTGTCACTCGACCCACTTTGCCTTGCGGCATTTCCTGACTTAAACTCAAGTCGACTCAGTGCCTCGCCGCTTACTAACTTTACCCATACTTGTGTTATGACAGCACGGCCGTGCCTTATATTTTGAGGTCGTGCCCTGAAACTCAACGCAACTTCACCAACTTGCCCTACGGCCCTTCTCGACTTAACTCGCAACAGCTCAAGCCTAACTCATTCAACTCTATGCCAACGACTTAACACTCGACGCTACATCTCATGCCGAAGCACGTCGCCTTTGTTGTAGCCAAATCTTAGGCCCAAACATTGTGTCTTCTAACTGCATACACATTCAACTCAACTCAGTCCAAAGACACACGCGGATTGCCGCCCGTGCCGACACATCTATATGAATGGTCACTGGCATTGACTAGCCATCGTGGACATAGTCTGGCAATAGGGACCCTTGCACCGCAGGTAGCGATCCCCGATGCAAGTCTCCGAACTACCGGTTGCTTCATACCCAGCTCGGCTATAATTTGTTCTTCCTAGGCCGAGTCGGTCCCGTGGCCCCGGGTTGCCGTTCGAAGAACCATCGCCCTTGTCGACAAGTTGTCCATGACCACGCGTCTACGCTAACTTCTAGACTTAACGTAATTGTATGGTCTCATTATCATCACTTAGTTCTTTTGCTTTACTCTTTTCACTTTTCACACATCTTTCGCAGAGCCCCAAACCAGGGTTGCATCGGTGACTGAACTACAGTCCCGACATATTTTCTCTTGGCGACTAACCATCGCTTAGACTTAACAATCTTTGAACTCAGGGAACGGCTACTGCATAGCCTTCCAACTTAACTTGAACATAACATGTTTCCTTAAGTATCGACAGACCGTGGCTAACTTTCCACTGAACCAACCGTGGCTCGTGCCTTACACCGACTCGTGTTCTACGCAACGCTATCGCCCAAGTCATACCTTATATGACGGGCCTTCGGATCGTGGGACTATTTAACTTGACAACCGCAGAATGAGCGGGACAACACTTGGAATGACTTAGGTCGACCGGCATAACTTTGCCTAACTTACTCAAGCCTACAACTTAACCCGAGGGACGAGCAAAGGCTATGCCAAGCCTTGCGCAGTGGAACCGTGCACGCTTTATCAAACATTTATGCGGACGACGCCTATGACTTAGGCTAGTTCATAGTTTTTAGTCGAAGACCAACTTTCCTTCTTCCAAACCACGGGACGAAAGACCGAGTGTCATTTTTAAAGCACGCCATGCACCAACTCTAAGCCGACCGTTGGACCTTTCCATATTCTATCTCAATTCGACCCATCGGGATTACTCCCTTTAGCTATGTGGATTCATCTCTTTTATTATTAAGCCTACTTGTGCAAGTTGAAAACATGCGATTTATTATGTGAAGACTAAGATGAGGCAAGTTCACCGAAACTACCCCACTTGAGCGAGCGGTCGCTTGACCGAGCGATGTCTTCGAGTAGCCGTTGCAAGGCTAAGTCCGAACGCCGTCGGCGTTCCGATTCCTCCGATTGACTGAGCGGGACGGGACAATACATCATACACCACTCAGAAAAAGTTTCTTCCTCGAAACTAACTGAGTACACTTATCGACTTATCACTTTTACTCAACGTACAAGAACTCTCGCACACACTTCTCCTATGCATTTCCCAAATCCGAGCCACATTCGTGCTTCCCTCAATCTTTTCTTCAAAACTTACGATCTCAAAATCCTCGACACTTTCCTGTTCCTCAAGTCTCACTTGAATTCAACGTATCACTTAGTATGGATCGTGCACATATTTTAGGCGTCCCCAAAATACATGCATTTCAGCCAAGCCTCGTGATAGCGAATTCTGCCATTACCACTCGAGTCGGATCGTACATGCATTCAAGCGTCCTTGATATACATGCATGTCAGCCGAGCCTCATGAGTGGTATTTTTATATTCTCGAATCATTCCATTCATCAATACCAATATCCCAACAAATCAATCCTCAAGATCACTCGCACCGATACTAGCTCTCGCAACATGGACGTCTTGCCTAACCGCTAGGCTATGTCTTTAGACTAAGGTCATTCGTCAGTATTGGAATCATAGTTCCCAAACAACAATATCAATACTGACCCCATCCTAAGGTCAAACCAAATTGATAGTACGGGATTTTCTACCCAAGCTCGCATCACTCCAATTTCTAAACTTCGAGCATAGATTGCCTACACACATCCCAACATTTGTCGCACGGGGTCCGAGTCGTTTAGCAAAGCCATCCTACGATAACTCACGTTTCAACCAATTCCTTGACTTATCGATATCACTCGTTCATCAAGCCATTTCGTATAGCCTATCTCTTTGAACACGTTCGACATAGTCCGCCTATCAATCCTTCCAAGTAAAGCACGCTACGACACGATTCATCGCTAAACCATAAGTCACATTTCATACTCCCTAAGTTATTTATCTCAATTCACAAAATCGATCACAAGGTCATCTGACTTAACAATACGTTGCGCCCCGATCTCACGCGAGTCAGATTATCCACGGTGGGCATGAATCACCATGTACGCTCCTGCGAGATAATTATCCTCATCGGGACGTAACTCTTGTTCGAGTCTAGACTAATTCATTCTCGATGCGCGGATTGGACCTACTCAATCCTCAAGTTTATTTTATTCATCAATCGCAAGTCCTAACATCCTCAAATTTTCTTTCGCATCAAACCGACAAGTCGAGACAATCAAAGTTGCCGCATCCTAATTTTTCGAGTTCGATCACTCCCGTGACATGAATCACCATGTCAGCGCTCACGCGGAACGATCGCTCCAAATCTGACGCAACGCATATACGAGGCTGGAGTTACGCTCGCGCAAGACAAGAAAGTTGACGCTGTGGTTATCCGCGTAACCATTAAGATACTATCACTTTCACCCAACATTTATCTCAATCAAAATCCTAAGCATAGCATCCAACCGAACAATAGCACTTGCACGATCGTCATTCGCCGAGTCAGAGTACCCCCGAGTTATCGTATATCGATCTTTGATACGCCTCAATACCATCGACGATATGCGTAACCTGACGATCTTCCTTTGCAACCAATTTCGAGTCGTACGAATGAAGCTATCGTCCAACTGGATAATCTTCTCGACATTTAAATTCAAGTTCGATCATTATCCCTTGAATCTTTCACACATCAGTTTCCTCAAACCCAATTTCGCGTATTATTCATCCGTCTATCTTAAGTCATCGACCAACGTATTTCCTCAATTCACATCGTCCCTTGCTAACTCAAATCATCTAACAACATCCATTCCAATCCTCAAAGTCATTTTTGTAACTTCAAAATCAAACCTTTCATGCACGCTATCTTTTCGTCGTGCTAACTTTTCGTATACGATCCGTATCAATTTCCTCGAACAAGTCATCGTACACCCTAACTTTTCCTCGACTCGATTTTACCTACTCAATCATTTTTGCATTTCATACTCGCCCAATCCTCAATCTCGTACACGTCTCGTGCGCGTCAATTTCTAGGTTGTTCAATTTAACTCGTCCAATCTCAAGACTACAACTTATTCAATCATACTCAATCTACGGCTTTGCGTACACGCGACGCTTGCTGATAGACTCTTCGACACCCCGCATCCTCAATCGATCGATCGACATTCCTGAGACTATCGCATACACCACTCAGGAATGAAGTCATTCAACAAATCCTCAAATTATCATTCGAATCAAAATTGACTTCTTCAAATTTTTCGTTCAAACCATTCCTCAATTTCCAAGCACGCACTTCTATATCGCACTGACGTTATCGTCGCTCGATCGCACCCCTATCGATAGTCATCTCATTTATTTGATCGAGTTCAACTCATTCTTGCTCGATACTATTCAATTCCCACACTCGACTTTTCTAAGGTCGACGCAACTTTGGTGTATATGTCCAGCCCGACTTAGCCAACCGTGCTTACGCGAACCATCTTTTTGTTTTATCAAAAACTGTTCTCCTACGTTTTTGTAAATTATTTAGACTTATTGTATGGACATCCCGTGGGACATTTGAGAGAGAGTGCACCAACGATTTCAACTTTACGGAAGCAACAATTCAGAGTTTGCGAAAAAAACGGAGTTAAAGAATTCAATCGATAGTCCAAGGACGTAAAGTCATGCTCTGATACCATTATGTCACGTCCCGCTCCCGTAGGAGCGATCGTCCTCGCTACGGCGTGATGCCGCACGAGCCTAGATTGCGCTCGTGCAAGGCGGGTTCCACAACGGCCAATTTCAGCGGCTGCGACGGGGTCGTCGCACAGAAGTCCCAAACAGAGACAATGAATAACAGCAGCAGAATTTGAAGCAAAACACAAGTCATTTCAAAACACACTTTTATTGATATTGAATAAAGGTTACAATGGGGCGCAAGGCCAAGATTACAAGTCTCTCAAGCTCACTCATCTCACATTACAAGTCACTCAGCTCTCTCTCATCTCTCAAATACAAGTCTTGAGCCAACGGATGCTTCGGAAGGCGACGTCCATACATTATGTCCCGTATAAGTCTTGAATCCATGCGGCCGCACGCTTCGAATCGTCAAGGAACTCCGTGCCTCGACGCATCCAAGCGAGCTCCTCGCCACGAGCTTCTTCCTGTGCCTGCACATGAAAACTATATGGGTGTCAGTACTCAACTGTACTGGTAGAAAGAGCTCCTTGCCCACCCATACAAAACCAACACGTTTGATTTACTTCGTGCAACATAATCCCTTTTTGATTTTTTTCTTTCTACTATTGTCTTAGGATCAATTTTTATAACGGACGCCTTGGCAGACTTGTGTCTGAGGACCATCCCGTACTTGCACAACGACGTTAACTCATACTTTGCCTTAGACCCTTCTCGTGCCAACAACGTTAAACTATCAAGTCGTGTTTGCCTTACGGCTTAAAATCAGAGATGCAACTACTCGATGAGACTCCATTTCCACGTGACCGTGCTACAAATCCTCTCATGCCGTGCCTCGCACCTCAGTGAGATTAAACCACATCGCTGCCTCGCGGCCCTTGCTACTTTGATCACCAACTGACCCAATCAAGACTTGTGAACTTAGTGTCACTCGATCCACTTTGTCTTGCGGCATTTCCTGACTTAAACTCAAGTCGACTCAGTGCCTCGCCACTTACTAACTTTACCCATACTTATGTTATGACAGCACGGCCGTGCCTCATATTTTGAGGTCGTGCCCTGAAACTCAACGTAACTTCACCAACTTGCCCTACGGCCCTTCTCGACTTAACTCGCAACAGCTCGCCTAACTCATGCAACTCTATGCCAACGACTTAACACTCGACGCCACATCTCGTGCCGAAGCACGTCGCCTTCGTTGTAGCCAAATATTAGGCCCAAACATTGTGTCTTCTAACTGCATACACATTAAACTCAACTCAGTCCAAAGGCACACACGCGGATTACCGTCCGTACCGACACATTTTTATGAATGGTCACTGGCATTGACTAGCCATCGTGGACATAGCCTGGCAATCAGGACCATTGCACCGCAGGTAGCGATCCCCGATGCAAGTCCCCGAACTACCAGTTGCTTCATACCCAGCTCGGCTATAATTTGTTCTTCCTAGGCCGAGTCGGTCCCGTGGCCCCGGGTTGCCGCTCGAAGAACCATTGCCCTTGTCGACAAGTTGTCCATGACCACGCGCCTACGCTAACTTCTAGACTTAACGTAATTGCATGGTCTCATTATCATCACTTAGTTCTTTTGCTTTACTTTTTTCACTTTTAACACTTCTTTTGCAGAGCCCCAAACCAGGGTTGCCTCGGCGAATGAACTACAGTCCCGACATATTTTCTCTTGACGACTAACCATCGCTTAAACTTAACATTCTTTGAACTCAGGGAATGGCTACTGCATAGCCTTCCAACTTAACTTGAACATAACGTGTTTTCTTAAGTATCGACAGACCGTGACTAACTTTCTACTGAACCAACCGTGGCTCATGCCTTAAACCGACTCGTGTTCTACGCAACGCTATCGTCCAAGTCATACCCCATATGACGGGCCTTGGGATCGTGGGACTATTTAACTTGACAACCGCAGAATGAGCATGACAGCACTTGGAATGACTTAGGTCGACCGACATAACTTTGCCTATCTTACTAAAGCCTACAACTTAACCCGAGGGACAAGCAAAGGCTATGCCAAGCCTTGCGCAGTAGAACTGTACACGCTTTATCAAGCATTTATGCGGACGACGTCTATGACTTAGGCTAGTTCATAGTTTTGTGTCGAAGACCAACTTTCCTTCTCCCAAGCTACGGGACGAAGGACCGAGTATCATTTTCAAAGCACGCCGTGCACCAACTCTAAGCCGACCTTTGGACCTTTTCATATTCTATCTCAATTCGACCCATCGAGATTACTCCCTTTAGCTATGTGGATTAATCTCTTTTATTATTAAGCCTACTTGTGCAAGTTGAAAACATGCGATTTATTATGTGAAGGCTAAGATGAGGCAAGTTCACCGAAACTACCCCACCTGAGCGAGTGGTCGCCTTGACCGAGCGATGACTTCGAGCATCCGTTGTAAGGCTAAGTCCGAACGCCGTCGGCGTTCCGATTCCTCCGATTGACTGAGCGGGACGAGGCACTACATAGAGGGCATGGACGCCGTGGAAGCCAAATAAATAGATACAATTCGAGTCCATGGAACGATACATAGTTCAAATACAAGGAATTTAATTCTCGAAGAAACAATGCCAAAATTCCCAATCTAGCTGCACCAACTGATATTTGTAAACGTTGTGGAAGAGCTGGTAATTGGATGCAAAATTGTCGCACCTCATAAAAGAAAGTGGATGAGTATGAAGCCTCAAAGGGTGTAGAGACTAATCTCATGGAGAATACAACACACATGAAAACCTCAAAGGGTGTAGAGACTAACCTCATGGAGAATACAACACACATGGATTTAATGATTTCTTCCAAGATAAGGATGGAAACACAATTTCGGAAGACCAGTTCAATGCCATGATAGGCGAAGTCGATGAATAGTTGTTTTGTGCTTATCTAAGTTTATTTATTTTCTACTTTGAAAAAATTGGTCATTATATGATCAATAGTCTAGGTAATTGACTTTCTTTGAAGCATTTTTATTTAGATTTAGATCAAGTTGTAATAATTGGCAATATGCCAAGTTTAAATATTTAGTAGCATATTAATAATTTGTTTTTGTTTATCTTTGAAAGGTATGGACAATGATGATGGCATGTGCTTGATAGATAGTGCAACAACTCACACTATATTGAAAACTAGGAAGTTTTTCAAAATATATGCCTCAAACACTACCAAGTTGACCACCATTGGTGGACATGTGTAGATTATAGAAGGTTATGGTAAGGCCGATGTTGTGTTGCCAAATGGAACACATTTACTCATTCAAAATGCAGTATTCTCTAGTAGATCTAATAGAAATCTACTCAACTTTAGAGATATTCGAATGAACAGGTTTCATGTTGAAACCATGAACGATGATAACAATGAGTATCTTTGTATCACCTCTAATGTTGGAAGCAATACGCTCACATTAGAAAAGTGCAAGTTAATCTCTCCTGGGCTATATCAAACTACTCTGAATGTAGTAGAATCTCACCCCATCACTAGCAAAAGGCTAAAGGATCCAAGTAATCTAATCCTTTGGCATGACAGATTGGGTCATCCAGGATCGACTATGTTGAGAAAGATTATCAACAATACCAATGGAAATGATTTATCATACCAAAGTCTTTCCTTTCCTGCTGAACATTTATGTGTAGCTTATTGACATGGTAAACTCATTACAAGACCTTCACTTCTAAAAATAGCTTCTGAATCACCACAATTCCTTCAGAGAATATAAGGTGATATTTACGGACTAATTGATCCTGCTAGCGGACCTTTCAGGTATTTTATGGTTCTAATTGATGCTTATAGTCGATGGTCATATGTTTTCTTACTCTCATCTAGAAATTTTGCCTTCTCCAAGCTACTTTCGCACTTGATTAAGCTTAAGACTCATTTTCTGACTAACATGTTAGAACTATTCGACTTGATAACGCAGCTGAGTTCACTTTCCGTACTTTTGATGATTATTGTGCTTCCGTGGGAATAGAAGTAGAACGTTATGTCCCTCATGTTCATACCCAAAATGGTTTAGCAGAGTCGCTTTCAGCACATATCAAGGCCTTTACTCATGCAATCAAACTTACCCATTTCAGCTTGGAGACGTGCCATAGTACATGCTGCTAAGTTGATTATTATTAGGTGTAACCTCCTTGAACCGAATTCTGAAATTTTTCTGAATTAAAAAAAATATTTTCTAAAATTTCCTAAATCTTTTCAAGTCATGAATTTTGAATTTTCTGTAATTAGCTATATATTTTTTTTTACAAACGAGTTATGTTATAGATTTTATCTTTATGATTATCGGATATTGGTTTTTTTTTGTAAAACTGTTATTAAAAATTGTATAGTTTTGGGCTTATAGCCAAGTAAATAAAATTAATTATTTTGGGCTCTTATTTAGATATGGCCTCCAACCCATTAATGTACTCCTTTAAAACAGATTTGTATGGACCATAATTTATATAAGAGAATATATTTTCGACATTTTATAAACTAGATTTAGATACTAATATATACGTATTAGTCATCGGGCCTGTTGGATTTCAACTAGTTTTCGGCCTAGAGGCCTAATGAATAGTGATTATTATATTGGAAAAATAAACTTATTTGTATGAGCTCGAGCTTAGTAAACTATTCTATATGTATTTCGTGTCGGGATTTAATTTTTACATAAAAATACCTTTGGCTTGTTATGGGATTGATTCACATATGAAGGGATTTTCTCTAGAAATTGGTTCTTATTGGGCTAATAGCTCAATTCATGGAAGAGCTTCTTGGAAGCTTCCACTCACATGTTTGGGAGCATGCTCTCACCATAATTTAATGGGCTACTCCCCATTCCTCGTCCACATATTTTCCAATGCAATCCCAAGTGTACCGTATCCGTGTCCATCTATTTTATTTTATTTTACGATTACATTTTTTCCTATCCGTGTCTAGGGGTGCAACTCGGGCAGGCTAAACCCGAACCCGATCGGATAAACCCGTTAATGGGTTGGGTTAGGGTTGAAGACATTCGGGTTCGAACTTGGGCTCGGGTTAAAATATTTGAACCCGATCAAAAATCGGGTTGGACTTGGGTTCATGTGTTGGGTAACCCGAATAACCCGAAACCCGGCATACATATAATATATATATATATATATATATATATATATATATATATATATATTGTTTCATACTACTTAAATAAAAAGTTTAAACTATAATTTTTTTCATCCGAACTCTTCAACTCCTTGTCCTAATTCTCATTTCAGTTTTATTTTGTAATGATTGAGGCTTGATTGCTATTTGATTATGCATTTAATATTACTCTTGTTTAAAATTATTTCAAATATCATATTAGAGTCCGATAAACCCGATGGACCCGACCCAACCCGAGCCCAACCCGATCCTCCGGGCTTGGTCTTGGGCTTCATATGTTGAACCCGAAGTCGGATCGGGCTTGGGCTTGGGCTAGGCTTATGATCTATCGGGTTGGGCTCGGGTTGACCTCAAACCCGACCCAACCCGCCCGAGTTGCACCCCTATCCGTGTCCGACACAACGGACACCAAATAGAATTTCGTGTCCGTGTCGACACGCCGACATGGATAGTACAATGGCATGCCCCTCACCCGACTCTATCCCCCTTACCGTCTCCTCCTTCTCGCCGTCATGCTCGTCTCCGGCCTTCCGCCGCGAGCTCTGCTACTCCTCTCTCTCTCCCTCGTCATTGCCTGAGCTACTACCACCATCATCCACCACGAACAGTCGCCTCTCCTGACCAAGCAGCAACACCAGACACCCCTGCTCCGCCACCTCTTCCTGTCCACCCGACCATTGTGATACCATCATCCACACGGCTACTTTCTTTTCTGTGCCCACCAAGCCAATAGAACTACCGACACCTGACCCCTCATTCCACTACTGCACCACCACCTGTAAAAACCACCACCACGCCACCAACACCAACACCGAAAACACCCCTATCACCAACAGAACCTCCCTGCCTTCCCCAACTCCTCCACAGACAACCACGAGAACCACCACCATCGCTCAACCCAAAAAAACTAAAAACTCTAGACTACCACTCACCTGTGGCTGCCACGAGAGCCTCCTCCTCCTCCTCCAGATCTAGGCGCCCGTTGTTCCTAGATCTGGTGCGTCGCCTTCAGATGCAGCTCCGCCTTCGCCTCCATCGTATCGTTTCGTACCTCCAGCCAACGCCTCGACGAGATCCGCCATCGACGAAACCTCTCCAAGCTTCCGCCACTCGATCTCTACGGTGCCTCGTGTCTCCAGTCAGATCTGACCTACTCGTGTGTCATCGGCCGCCTTCCCCTGGATCCGACCACTGTGGAGATTCGTCACACCATCTATCTCGCCTCCCGGAGCCACGCCCTTCGCAAGATTTCCCCGATGGCGAGCCACTGCTACTGTGAGTTCCCCTTTCTCCTCTACTTCTCTCTCTCCCCCTCTTCTTCGTCTTCTTCATTTTCTATTCTTGACCCCTTACTTCTGCTGCCTCTCTCCTCGGAGAGAGCAGACTTTGGGGAGAAGCCAGGACTAGGCCGGGTACACCCTCTGGGTCGGACCTAAGTACTTGGGTTGTTAAAAAAAGAAAAAAAAAAAAAAGGCAATAATATTTTAGGCTGATTTTGAGTTGAGCTGTTTTGGGCCTGGCCCAACTGTGATAAGCTCAAAAATTACTATTAGTATTTTGGGTTGGACTTTGAGCCCCTATCTTGGGCTGGGCAAGTTTCTTTAGTGTGTGTGTGTGTGTGTGTGTGTGTGTGTGTGTGTGTGTGTGTGAATAATATATTTTTGAGACTTTAAGAATTTTGGTGATATTTTTGGGCTTATATTGTCCATATTTTTTATGCAAAGCTAATCTATTGGACTATAATAGTTGGGCTCTAACTAAATTCTATTAATATATTAGTTTTTTTTGTTTTATAGGCTTAGCTATTAATTAAGGTTTTAAATTGTAGTTTTAACATATGGACTTTTGAATGTACTTTTGGGTTTGTATATTAGACTTATATACAAATAAAATTTATAGTTATAAAAGGATATACTTGGGGCTTAATTATAAAATGGGCTTATATCTTTAAGTGTATTTAAAAATAGAGTTTATAATATATTTTGATTAAGGGATTACTTTTCTAAACAATTTCCATTTTGATCAGATTGTTTCCAATCATGACTAATTAGAATCATTTCTTCTTTTGATCATGGTCTTCCACCTCGATCTCGATAATCGTGCCAAATTTTGATTCTAGACTCTACTATATCAAACTGGGCTATTTGGCCTATTATGGACACAATGGAACTGCCCGTGCCATTATTTGGGACCATTTTGTGGAGCAGAGCGTCAATATCGATTTCATGTTGACATATTCGTATCGTGCACGTCGACTCCAACTAAAGTGAGGCGAGTACATTCTCTGATAATTTTTCGTTTATGGTATTTCTTATGTTTCGATTATTTAGTGTATATTTTTTTTTTGACACATTAGTTACACGGATTGGTATTTTCGGACCCCGTCTTGAGATGTTATTCCCGTATGTCTTGGTATACCCTGTACAAGCCCCGTTATTATTCTTGTGCATTGTATAGACACCGATTCCTGCGAAGGCTCGCGACCTTCTCAGAGTATCCCATGTCATAACATACCAAAGTTGGATCCATTATACCAGTTGGAGGCGGGGAGTAGTAGTATAGATATGTGATCATACCCTTCCTGTGAGTGTTAATCGTACATCGTACGTACGATTAATCAGGGCATAAATTCCCGTGCAAGTTCTTAAGCTGATCACACGTTGAAACTAGTACTCACTCACATAGATAGTTATTTTTTGATTATTGTACATGATAATTCATGTTCTCTTGTTTATTTATAATATTTCTATATATGTTACATTTCATGTACATGTCATTTTATCTTGTACATTCTCTCTATTTACTGTTACATATTCTTTATTATTTACTGGAATTGTTGTTAGGGATGTACTTCACTCCAATCCTAACTGGATAACTATTTTTTTGGTAATGTTATACCCCACACGTTGGACTTCATGATAACAGATCTCGATGTTCCTTTCATCGTGAGTTGACATCTGAAGAGCTCTAGGCCATATTCTTTTTTTAGATTTATGTCTTATTCATCGGATATATCTTCGATACATTTCTTGATATGTATGATCATTTTATAGATTTTAGGTTGTTTAGAGTTATTGTTGTCTTCCTTTCATATCTTCCTTAGTTGTATATGATTTGAGTACATATTGATTTAGTAGATCATATAACTGTTGAAATGTTTTATTGGGTACTTGATAGTGTTCTAACGTCGATACTGCATTGTAGGATCGACGTAGCCCACGTGCTCGTGCCTGAATATGTGGGTGCGGGTCGTGACACATTTTTATGGTGGCCCATGCAAGTACGTCTTCGCAACTAGTGCAAAATCGTGGTAGTACCTAGGATTAGCCGTACTACTGCGAGCCTGCCATAGGATAAGGATTTGAGTTATAGAATATTTTAGGAGGTTTGATACTCAATCACATACTAGGATCCCTTGATAGATTCCAGGAATGACCCTTGAGAATTTACTTTGAAACTCTGTTGAGACTATTTTCACTTGCTTTGCTCATCCTGACTTTTGAATACATGTCCGTTGTCGAACCCAATTCTTGCAGTGAGATAGGGTATATGGACTCTAGAAGGAACCAAGAATCAGAAATGAACCCATAACCATTCGGGTTGAGAAAAGAAACTGATTAGTCAATTCTTATACATGAAGGTCGAGAAATATTTTAGATATGTTCAAGGGACTTGAATTTTGATCGAGCTATTACAATTGGGACTTTAGGGTTTGTTAAAAAATGTTTGAGAAATAAACGAAAAGCCACAAAGGAACTCGGAGGAACAAAACAAGGATTGCATGTACAAGGTGGAAATTACCTGTAGATGTATTATAATTTTGATAATTAAGAGGATAGTATTGTATGGACTTGTGACAAGGGAATTATTAAAGAGAAGTTCTATATATGACTTTTATAGTGGTAAGAGCCACTGGGAGTGATTAAATTGTCTTTTTTGCTTGAGTAGCCAAGAAAGTGGCACTAGATACGCATATTCTACAAGAAAAGAATTCCAAGGTTATAAGGAATCATTGAGACAAAAATGGTAGAAGGGCTGGTATAGATTTATAGGAGTGCTGACTAAGAATTTGATTAGGAATACTTAAGGGTTATCATTTATTTGGAGGACTTGACAAAGCAAGAGGATTATACAAGACTTGGGACCAATTATGACACAAGGAGTTTTTTTAATAATTGTGGAAGGATGATTCAACAAGTAATTCTAAGCTTTATGAACAATATTATAAGTTGATTGTTTCTATGATCTCATTATTAGAAAATTTCAATGACATGGAATTAACAATAGTGGATGATAGGAGTGATAGAAATTTTGATATTAGAAGACTGAAAATTTGGACATGAGAGTCTAAAAGAATTTATATGGATACCAATTAGATAAAAGACCTTAGGGATGAAGATTTGGCAACAAGTTTATCAGTAGTTGACAATTGGTGACTTGGAGTCACGAAGAGGATTTAGTGAGGGAGAGTTGATCATTAGATAAAGGTGAACACCTTGAAGGTGGAAAATTTTTACTTTTGTTATAAGCGCAAGAAAAGGGAAGGACAATGACTTCGTTATGATTAGATGAGCAAGAACAAATTCTTAATCTCATTTTCTTTGTCTTGTTATCTCTGTCTTACTTACACCCATCAAACTACCTCGTATCTAAAACATGTTAGCTACATTTGAAATATCTTGAATTCTCGTTTCTCTTTACTTGGTAAAGGCTGAGGAAGTATCGTAATCATCTCATTCAGAAACGACGTAAATTATTATCATGTGGTGGTTCTGGTAAGAATATGAAATAATAGTCATTGAGATAGAAATTAGTGGGAGAAGGATATGACTGAGATTGGTAAAGAAATCAAGAGACCGGTAGTATTAACTTGGGAATGATTACACTTAGAGAATTATTTTGACTATGGATCACTTCATGTAAGAAAGAACGTAGGAGGAATAACAAGAGATTATACATTAAATGGTGGAAACTATAAAATTTTAGAGTTGTAACCTTAAAACTGATGAAGATATTCAAGGACGATTTGATTTTTGAGAAAACATAAATGTTTTTAAGCTACTAATTCTTGAGATATTCCATTATCGAATTAAGGCAAGGATACAGAAATTTGGAACCCAAAGTAGATGGAAGAAAAGATTATAATTACATGCGGAGATGGTATAAATTTGAGTAAAGGATTGATAGGAGAATAACTAAGAACTGGTAAAACACGAAATTTTTGGAATTATAGGGAACTTTAGGGACTTTTGTGGGACTTCTAAATTTTAAGAAGGATAAGATTTTAAGGTATAAGATTGAAGGATAGGTAAAGGTTGAGGAAATTT
Source organism: Iris pallida (assembly GCA_029216955.1). NCBI lineage: Eukaryota > Viridiplantae > Streptophyta > Magnoliopsida > Asparagales > Iridaceae > Iris > Iris pallida. The sequence continues at coordinate 1,146,592 of JANAVB010034220.1, forward strand.
TTGTGTGGAAGTGGCATTATATTTCAGTAATACGGAGGGCAGAAATTGGAATAAAGTTCAAGCCTATAGTATTTACAGAGAAGTTTAATCTTCGTGACTGAAGATTTTGGTAGTAGTGTATATGGAGTTGCGAGATAAAAGCGTAATTGAGAAATGACGATCATATGATCTTGGTAGTAGTTGAAGTAGAATGAGATAATTACCTTAACTTCCTTCTGCAAATCCTATCTTTTGATTTATTTTTTTTATCGTAGTAAAAGAGATTTGATTTTCCTTACCCTTATATCATTTCCTAAATTTCAATAGCACTTGATTTTTGATCCATTTTGATCGTAACCGATCGATTTCGATTATCTTATCGTGCCAAGGTTCTTGATTCTTGACTATACTCAATGCATTTAATCCTGATCGTTCTTAGACTTCAATCCTATTTTTGCTCATGCCTAGACTTCTGTTGTATTCTTCATACTATTCTCGACTATGCCTAAATTTTCATGTATAGTCGTGCGTAAATGATTTTGCACGACTAGACGACCTTGATTCTAATGATATACCTATTAATCTTCAACCTAAATTGTGCCTAAAATTTTGATCTTCGATCACGAATATATGATTTGATTATAAAATTAGTCATGCCAGAATTGGATGAACAAATTTCGATCCATGCCTGAATTTTGATTCTATAGTTGCAAGTGCTAAGGATTTATTCCTAATCATGACTATATTTTGATTTTCGTAACCTCATCCTAGATCGTACCAAGTGAATTTAAATTATTTCCAAATTCTTAATCACGCCCGTGCTCTGATCGTTATTCATGACTTAAGTAATCTTGTTCATTAGGTTTTCGATCGTGCCTATAAGACTTTAACTTCGAATCTTGATCGTGCCAAAATTTTATCTTTGGTCATACCAAGTCTTGATTTTGATCACGCCTATGCGACTTTAAATCTGATTTTACCGAGCCTAGATTCTATCGATCGTGCTATACCTAAATTTGATTCTATTTTCATCATAACAAAAAACTATATTAATCCAATTAGTCGTGGCTTGAGGCGTGCATAAATAACTTGAATTTTCATTCTAAATCGTGCCAAATCGATTTGACGATACTTCGACCTTACCCTTAATCGTGCTATTATAACTAATCATGCATAAGAAATTTTGATCTGATCGTGCTAAAACATATCGTTCTTCGTGATCGTGCCTAACATTTTGACTATACTTCCATCATATTTGAATCTTCGATTGACCATGTCAGTCTTAAATTTCAATGACAAAATTTCTTTAAGGATGGTAGATTTGTAACCTCCTTGAACCGAATTCTGAAATTTTCCTAAATTTTTAAAAATTATTCTATTTTTGTAAAATTTCCTAAATCTTTCAAAGTCACATATTTTGAATTTTTTGTAATTAGCTATATATAATATTTTTTACAAAAGCATTATGTTATAAATTTTATCTTTATGATTATCGGAATATTGGTTTTTTTTTGCGAAACGGTTATTGAAAATTGTATAGTTTTTGGTTTATAGCCAAGTAAATAATATTAATTATTTTGGGCTCTTATTTAGATATGGGCTCCAATCCTGTAATCCTTTAAAACAAATTTGTATGGAACATAATTTATATAAGAGAATATTTTGGACATTTTATAAACTAGATTTAGATACTAATAGATATGTATTAGTCATTGAGCCTATTGGAAAAATAAACTTATTTGTATGAGCTCGAGCTTAGTAAACTATTATATATGTATTTCGGGCCAGAATTTAATTTTTACATAAAAATACCTTTGGCTTGTTACAGAATTAATTCACATATGAAGGGATTTTTTTCTAGAAATTGGTTCTTATTGGGCTAATGGCCCAATTTGGGAGAGCTTCTTGGAAGCTTCCTCTCACGTGTTTGGGAGCATTCATTCACCATTATTTAATGGGCTACTCCCCATTCCTCATCCACACATTTTCAAGTGCATTCCCAAGTGTACTATGTCTGTGTCCGTGTCCACCCATTTTATTTCATTTTATTTTACATTTATATTTTTCCCTATCCGTGTCTGACACACCGGACACCAAATCGAATCTCGTATCCGTGTAGACAAGCCGACATGGACAATACAAAGGTACGCCCCTCGCCCGACTCTATTCCCGTCATTGTCTCCTCCTCTTCCTCCTCATGCTCGCCACTGGCCATACGCCGCCAGCTCCGCTACTCCTCTTTCTCTCCTCCGCCATCGCCTGAGCTACACCACCATCATCCACCACGACCAGCCACCTCCCTTGACTAAGAAGCAACACCAGATACCCCAGCTCTGCCACCTTTTACCAGCCACCTGACCAGTGTGACACCATCATCCACACGGCCACTGTCTCTGTCGTGCCCACCAAGCCAACAGAACCACAAACACCTATGTGAGACTCGTCTCACAGTATCGGTATTTATATACGGATACGTATTTTGTACTGTATTTCGTATTGTCTTAATTTTCGGAACGATTTAAATTTTTTCAACTTATAGATTTTCTCCTTGACCGACATACCGCCAATATACTAGTGTATACCGAGGCATGCCTGTCACTCCTATTTTCGGTTATACGTATTTTTAGTATACGTGTACGGGATTCTGACATTTGTCAGGTGACCCGTGTTTTGGCTTGTCTTTCTTAGCCTTGACTAGGTTTAATCTTGACTTTGTTTATTTTGGTTTGGTTCAACTTGGCATGGCTTGGTTTGGGTTGGATTTAGATGAGAAGGATTTTGTATAAAAACCACCTTCTCTCTCTCTCTCTCTCTCTCTCTCTCTCTTCATTACTTCATTTATTTCTTCATCTTCTTCTTCATTTACTCTTCCCCCAACCCTAGGCAAGTACATCTTGCCAAATCTTGAACAATGTTGTTTTGTTTGTTTGATTCTCTTCCTTGCATGATTCTAAGCCTCTTTAGAACTTGGAGATTTTGGTTTTGATGGTTACATTTTTGTAGATCTAAGTTTATAGTTTTTTTTGTTTTTCTTGGTTTTGATCTCTTAAACTTTGTTATTTCGAAAACTACTTGTTCCATATTATAGAGAATTCAATTTTATTCAGTTTAGACTATTATTTTTTCCAATTTCGAGTCCCTTAGCCCAATTTATGGACATTGAAAGTTTCTAAAACTCCACCCAAAAGCTTGCTGGTAGGGGTGACACCTTACGTACCTCGCACACCTTGTTCACCTCGTACGCACCTCGCACACCTTTTGGTCCATGCACCTTGCACCTCATGTACCTCGTGTCCACCTCGCACACCTTTTGGTCCGCACAACTTACACCTCGTGCACCTTTTGGTCTGCACACTTTGCATCTCGTGCACCTTTTGGTTTGCGCATATTGCACCTCGTGCACCTTGCACCTCGTGCACCTTTTGGTCCGTGCACCTTGCACCTCGCGCACCTTTTAGTCTGCGTACCTTATACTTCGTGCACCTTACACCTCGTGCACCTTTTGGTCTGTGCACCTTGTACCTCGTGCACCTTGTACCTCGCACGCCTTGCTCCTTGCGCCATGCTCCTTTTGCCCATGTGCAGTTTGCCTTGAAAGGCTGTTTTTGCTTGTTTAAGCAATTTTGTAGCTATAATCTTGTAAAACTTAAAACTAAAATATGTAGATCTTTGTCTTGGCTTCAAGAATCTTTTTGTTTTACCTTAATTTGAGTTTATATACAATTGATAATTTCAATTACAGTTTTTGATCTTCTTTGCATGTTTTTTATATTTGACCTAACTTGCGATGACCCAATTTGATAACTTATTAATATTGAACTTAATTTGAACATGACAACATGTCTTCTTTGCTTACAAGATTATGGCCCGTCTGTTTGCCATTAAATATCAAGAACAAAAATTACAAATGAATTGAACTTGATTACAAACTCGCTTGCACAAAAAAAAAGCCTAGAAAGAAACCCTAGGAAACAATCTATGTATAATTGTTTAGTTTTTTATTCTGGGGGGTGACGATGGAGGCTCGGAAAAGTATAGCAACTCTGTCTTACTCTTTGGACTATCGGACATAATCTTTTCTCTCGAAATTTTTTGCCATCCTTTGATTGCTAACCTTTTTCATGGGTGTGGCACCCTGCTATTTATAGTGATTCCTGCAATAGCAGATTTTGGGCCGCATAAATGGCCACGTAGCCACGTGTCTGTAACAGCACACAAAGACTCGATCTTGGGCTACCAGTTGGTGGGGGGTTGTTGGGATTTTGTTGTAGCAAATCTGGGTGGTTAAGACTTGGTCAAATTGCCATGTGTCACTTCCATAAAGTAGAATTTGACTCATTTTGGCTGCATAGTAGCTTTAGGGGTCTTGCTTCTGCGGCTCGGCTCCGCTTGGTCACATGAGATCTTTGAGAACCTTGCTTCTGCGGCTGGGATCACTTGGCCGCATAGGATCTATGAGAACCTTTCCCCTGCGGCTCGAGTCCCCTTAGCCGCAAGGGGCCTTCGAGAGCCTCGCTTCTGCGGCTTGAGTTGTCTTAGCCGCATGAGGCCTCTAGGGGCACTGCTTCTGCGGCTTTGTTTTGCTCGGCCGCATGGAGTCGGGGAGCAATTTTTCTGCGGCTTAGTTTTTCTTGGCCGCATGGACTCTTCACTGCTTCTGCGGCTAAGTTTTTCTTGGCCGTATGGAGTCTTCACTGCTTCTGCGGCTTAGTTTTTCTTGGCTGCATGGCGTCTTCACTGCTTCTGCGGCTTAGTTTTGCTTGGCCGCATGGAGTCTTCATGAGCACTGCTTATGCGGCTTAGTTTTGCTTAGCCGCATAGAATGATGATCCGCATAAACTCCATCTTTTCCATGCTTCTACAAGGCCCCCTTCAAAGTTTTCAAATTGCAAATCTGGAATACTTTGAATAAGAAGCATGGAGAAGAAATGTCAAGCCGCAGGAAAGCTTCAAGCCGCAGAGAAACTTCAAGACGCAGGAAGATTTCGTCCAGGCTGTCCAGCTGTTACTGCTTCATTTAATGCTCGGATTTACTTTTTAGATTTGGGCTCCCTTTCCTAGATAATGATGATGGTTACTAAGGATAAAATCCAAAAAGTTCATCATTATCTTTTAATGGTGCGATAACCGAAGTGGCGCCCATTTATTTTAGCCTATAAATACAGGCTATGTGATATAGGGACTTTCTTCTATTCTCTTTCGATTTTCTCTCTCTTCGCTGCATTTTCTTCTCCAACTAGCCATGGCCCCAAAAGCTTCTAGAGCCGCTAGCACCGCCGACAAGGGAAAGGGGCCGCTTTTGACAAGTCACCTTCCTTCCACCCAGACGTCCATCCTCCGATCAAGGGTAAGGCGGGATAATGATTACTCGAATTTAAACAGCCATATCACATGTTTTATGTGCAGGTCTGGCCATCTTTCGCCACTGTACCATGGTTTTAATGCCTTTAGTGCACAGTTGGCCTTCATCGGGCATGTGCCGCATGTGCTCTGTGTGAGTGGGCCGCATGGACCGAGCTGCATAAGTATCAGTCTATATATGGGCTGCATAGATTCCACACGATCGAGCCGCATGAGCTCTCCCCTGATCTGGGCCGTGTGTGTTCTATTGTGGCTGGGTCTCATAGACTTCTGTGTATTGTTTAAAAGCCCATTTACTTCTGTTTTCTTCTGACTGCTAACCTCTTCCCTTTTTATGTTCCATAGAGATCTGGTTAGCAAATTCCTCCAAGACTGGTATCGATAATTTCGGATATGGTGAAGATGCAATATTCGACACACACATCAGACAGCTCAGAACTCTCCATGCTTTGGAAGGGTTTTCCTCAGATGGTAGGAAAAACTTTTATACATCAAAGAGTCGGACGGTGGTTGGGCATCATCGTGAAAGTTCTGTTTTCACGGCTCTCTAAGTAGGCAAAAGCAACACTAGGGATGTTGTTTTGAAGGTATGATCTATTGGAGGAACGGGCCTAGGACGTCCGTAATACGGAGGAGTGAAAGTCAGCGTCTGTAGATGCTTTTAGCATTCTATATTTGCCCTCCTCTGTGTAGCTTCTCGAAGATTCAACAGCCTTGTTTACTTCTCAGCAGTAAAACATGACTTCTCACTACAACAAAAATACCTTTTAATGACGGCTAAAAACCGTCATTAATTAAGAACCATGACGTTTTTTTTTCCAATCCAACCTTTATGAAAACGGGTGTTATAAATGTTTTTGAAAGCGTTATAAATAATTCTTCCAAAAACGTCATTAGTAGGTTGAATTTTTGCTACGTTTTATTTTCAAAGCGTTATGGATATTTATGTAAAACCGTTATGAATAGTTAATATGGTTTAGAAGTCAGGACATTTTGAAGGCATTATGAATAGATGATCTGTATATGGTCATTGTATCACATTTATAACGCTCTATACTGCATGTTATGCATTCCAAACACTGCTCAATTCAATTCGAAAACAGCCACTTTGATCCATATTCACAACAAAACATTGAAATGTAATATAAAGTACCATTCTCCATTTCATTGTCTCAAAATAGGGTACATCAACATCTCACAGATATAAAATACTTTAGCTAGCTACATTTCATTGTCTCAAAATATAGTACTTTAGCTACCATTATACATTCATTTCATTATATACATCTTCCGTCCATTCCTCCCATTTCGCCCATGCCTTCAAATAATGACTCAAATATATCGAATGGATTGCTGAAATCCTGAAAGACGTATTTTCCAGATATATTAGATTGCATTAAATATGAGGAATTTCCAATTCTCTTTATCTGTGGTAGGAACTTACCCCCATGCCCATACCAGAGCCTTTTAAACCGGCTTCTCCATATCTGTCATACAGAGACCTCTTCTCGTCATCCGACAGTACCTGCAATAGGATTTTTCTTAGGGGAAACAATAGAACAAGAAACGTAGTTTAGCCAATAAACTGACACACAACATCTTACCTCGTAGGCATTGCTAATATCTTTGAATTTCTGCTCTGCTCCAGATTCTCTAAAATAGAAAGGGGGTGTGAGTGGTTGATTAAATTAAATTTAAATACAATTAATTGGCAAATAAATAACACACACACACACACACACACACACACACACATATATATATATATATATATATATATATATAAAATTCATATTAGATTCCTGTATTGATAAACATGTGTGCTTCCAATTCCTCCCTTGTGTAGGTTAACATGCAATCACTTTGAATTGAATTTTTAAGATATTCTTCAAGTGCTTTGCAAGGAAAATTCAAATTAACATGACTTGATTTTATCAAAAGATGGAAATTATATATAAACAAAATTACTAATGTAAGTAATAAAACAAGCATATTAAATGATGTTAAAACAAGCATATTTTTAAGTATAATATCACACTAAACCTGTTTACAACAAAGCTACAAGACAATCTTCTGGTACATCTACAGGTAAGTGTTTCCTCCATTCGAGCTGATCCCACCATCTACTAGCTAATACTTTACCATGGAAATTGGATGCATCAACTAAATGTGATTCCCAACAATTAGAATCACAGCAACCAACATTGTGCTACTCCTGGACATGACTAAATTACATCAAACCTGCTGAAGCAAATCATGCACATAAGTGTAATATTTTAGAGGAAACCTACCTACAATATTATCCCAATAGATGCCAATTTGGTCTGACCATCTATTCCCTTCCCATGTTACACTAATTACCTCATTAGCATCAACTACTTGCATTTCAGTAAAATTGTTTGTCATGCCTCCAAGCTTCCTATATAACTTATATATACACTCTTGTTGTACTTGTTATGTGTTCAGCTTCTAATCACAAACATGCGCCTCATATACTAATTTTCCCTTTCATTCTTTGAGAAGTCATTAATCTGATTCGAGAACTTAAATAACAGCTTTTTGTACATGTTCCTGATGATAAATATTAGAATGTTATCACCTATGTTGCATTAATTGCCTACAAACAAAACTGTATCTATGTCTGGCACATATCCAACATGATACTTAGTCGACACGTCTCGTACACTACAAAACAAGAGTCCAAAAAATTACTGTACATGCATTTGGATAAAAGGACAGACTTGTGCCAAACATTATTTAAGTATAAGAAAGCAACACATTTTTTATAGTATCTCTGTTTTACGATTGATTAAAACCTATATATCATCTAAATTGAATATTATTAAGCTCCCATATCCATACATATTAATAATGTAGATATAACCGAATCGTACGTACCATTATCCTACAAAATGATGAGAAGTCACTACCGTTGGCTATTCAAAGCATGTTTTACCGCACAGGCAGAATGAATTCAACAAAAAAAAAAGAAGTCACCACCTTGGAATTTGAATTTAAAGTTTTGACATAATAACAAAATGTACCCAAAAACATTTATCAAGTACCTGTCTTAAAAACCTAGAGAATTCCAGAATGAACACTTTCAAATTATTATTCTTTGTAATCCTCTAGAATATATGCACAAATGGTGTGTCTGGAATTACCCTGTGAGATAATTGGGAACCTTGGCAAAATAGAGCCTGATTTTCATTTAGATTATAATCAAATTGCCCAAGTTCATTTGGTTTCATGCAAATTATGGATGGATCTGATCTGTCTTTGACTAGTTCCAAACAGGATGAATGATTATGACTTCAAAATTGCAGGACTCAACACCAAAATATCTAAATCCAGCCTACTTGAAGGTCCTCTTCCATCCTATAGCTTCAGGCAATTGCCAGAGCCAGTGGAAGTCATCAAATATGCTACAATGATGTTAAAGAAACACATGAAATTTAGTTTTACTTTTTCTAATGTGAAACTAAGATGCATGCATGTTAGTAGCTTCGAACTTGACCCTCTGTTTATATATACATAAAAGTAATTAAATCATCAAAGAAACTGCCAATCCTCATCAGGGAAACTAAATAATTTTAGTTTCCCAATTCTTGAAAAAGAAATTTACGCAACTTTGGCATTTAGTTCCCTTCTATGTTGCAGGATAAATAAACAATGATACACAACACTATATGGACTAGGACCTGGAATACTATGGACCAATTCTAAAGCAAGATTCTAAATGAGGCCAAAATCAATATGTTTCAGGCGTATTCGTTTGGAGATTTGGATACAGAAGCCTTAAACCCACCTAAACCGATCAAAACAACCAAAATCGATACGCATAGGGAGGGCCCGAAATCAGTATGGTCCAGAACAATATTTTTGAACCTTGGTCTAAAGATCCTCTATGCAATTATCATTTCGACTTTGACGAAATGAGTAACAGGAATTGGGTATACATGGAGGAAGAAATGACTTATAATTTAGTGTTTTACTTCTACCTAGAAATGACTTAGAATTAAGTTAATTTATTTCTACCGTAAATGATTAAGTAGTACACGATGAGTAAATTCTGCAAGGTACCATCGGTAGACAATAGTGGTAACAAACTCATAGAATTGAGCTAGAGTAAGTCCAGTGAGGGCCGTTGGTTCTAATCTTGTATGTTTTAAGCCTAATACTTCCAAACCAGGATTACAATGATGCTTTTGTAACATCCAAATCATAATAAGTAATATTTCCTGAACTTTTAGGTTCCTAACCTTTTGCCACCTATCAAGTAAGTGGGAAATGGTACATAACACAGGGAGGATAGTTGTTACCTGGCAGTTGACCATAGAAGTTAACACAAATCTTATAATTAGCCGGTCTATCGTGGTTATCTACCCTAACATTAGTATCAGTTTGATATTGACCTTGCCGCTCCATGAGCACAACTCTATACAAATTAAAGGATGCAAGTGGTGCATGCATTTTATTTTTCTCTAAACAAAACTTTGTAGATCAAGATATCCATCTAATTGTTGCTCCACTAATGAACATGGTACCACTCATAGTTGCTATACACATCAAAAAATGAACACGTCTATTTTGTACGGACACCAATATGATACGATATGGACAACGATAACACAAAAATAATATTGGCGTGTCTTTATTGTGACTAATACATATCCAGCACGAATTGACACAGACACGGCACAAATTTTTTTGACTGTTTGTTATTCCTAGGAACATGCCAATAATGGTACAAGTAACGAGATAATTTGCAACAACAATCACATAACTGTAAAAAAAAAGCAAGGGATGGTATACCTATGAGAAACGGGCGGCAACTGGCTAAGCATGGCAAATACCGCATTGCATATATCCCTGAAAGTCAGAAGGACCTGCTTCTCCTAAAAGTACCCTGCCCCTCGGTTCTCGAGCACGGAGACCAGCGACTTCTCGCAGAACTCCATTAGTAGCATCACCTCCTTCTTCTGTCCCATGTCCAGTACCGCGTGACTGACAAGCTCGACGATGTTCGGGTGCCTCCTGAGCCGCTTCAGCACCGAGATCTCCTTCGCCGCCAGGTCCAGCGACTCCCCATCCTGGCATATCATGTGCTTGAGGGCATACTGCTTCGATGGGCTCGCGACGTCACGGGCGAGGTACACGGAGGAGAATCCTCCTTCCGCAACAAGGTTCTGTACAGAGATCCTCGTGCTGCCAACATCGATCGTCCGGCCTTCGAGGCCGGACTGTTCTTTCGCGGCGAAAGGCTTGAACTTCCATTTGATTGCTAGGTTCCAACCCACCTAGAACCTTTCCAAAATTCTTCCAACTGCAATAATACCAAAAAGAAGCCGAAAATGAAGTAAAGATTGAGACTTTTTTCTCATACAAGAGGCTCTGGAGCATAATTTACTGGAAATATTGAATTTTGAACTCGAAAGTAGCGAATCTATAGCCCAAATGGGAAGGTTTTGAGCCCGAGATGCTAGATTTTACATCAAAATCATCAAGGAAAACACAAGCAAGCAAGATTTAAACCCTAACTTAGGGAAAATAAATCAATCGATCGATCAATTTCTACTACGGAGAAGGAAAATTTGAGCCCTAGATTCCAACCTTGTAGCAAAATCCCAACATAAAGCAAAATCTAAAACCCAAATTTGAGGATTCTAGTGGTCATGCTCGAATTTTTTTTCTTAGGAGAGAAACAAGGAGAATTTTACTCACCAAGTGGAGACATCGATGAGCTCTGTGAGATGAAATGTACATCGATCAGAAGGATCCGGAAGAAAACCTAATTTTTGAAGAGACCCTAGTATGGAAAAGACCCTAGTATATAGATTCTACCATAGGAATACATCGATCAGAAGGATCCGGAAGAAAATCTAATTTTCGAAAAGAAACCCTAATTTGAGAAAAATGAGAGAGAGGGACAAACCCTAATTTTGGCAAGTACGCCCTTCTTCTCGAGCATGCGAGTGACGAAAGTCTTCAAATCAATCATCTTTCGAGCGTAATCCATCATCTCTCGGCGAGTTAGGGAGTTGGGGAGTGGGGGGAGAAGGAGAAAGAGAGAGGATGAGGGTTTAGGCTTTTTCTTAAGTGCAGGAGAAGTACGGGGGAGTGGAGGTTTTGACTTAAATTTTGGTACTTTTTTTTATAACGCTCGTATCACTGAAAGACTATCAATAACGTTTATATTGGACACTGTCATAGAATGGAGTCTTGCTGAACTTTGATGACACTTCTTTATCAGCCTTCATTAAATCTACTTATCAAACGTCATTGATAGGTCTTTTTGTTGTAGTGTCTTTCAAGGGCCACGAAACTACTTTTTGACGAAGGCGTAGTTCTGCCAAACTGACCAAACTATGTGTTGCTGATGAGTAGTGGATTTACCCTTTTTTTTGTTGATGTAGTCCTATGAATGTAACTAATTTTGAATGAAAAGAATACATTCACTCCATTCTTTGTTTGTGGTATCTGTGGTGCTTATACTAGAGGGCCTAATACAGCATTTGTGTTTGATAAAGGACATCCCACTGGGGAACGTTTTGCGGACCTATTGCCCTTTTGTGCATCTGGAGATACGAGCAATAGATTTGAATAATATTTTTGTGGACCTATTACCCTTTTGTGCACCGGTAGTGCGAGTAATAGATAGGATAACTTCTGTGGAGCTATTACCCTTTTGTGCACTGATGGTGCATGTAATAGATTTGAAACAAAACCTAATAGAGGTAATATGGACGTGATAGGTTCTGTGGCCTTAACACTGTGATTTTATTCCGGGTCGGGTATAGGTGTTAAGTCGAGAGACTATCAGTATCAGAGGTAATATGGACGTGACACACGATAATCAAGATTTTTTTTTGGTGTACCTATTACTCTTCTGTGCACTGGTGGTGCGAGTAATAGATTTTGGGACAAAACCCAACAGAGGTAATATGGACGTGATAGGTTCTGTGGCCTTAACACCATATCTTTTATCCCGAGTTGGGTATTGGTGTTTAAGTCAAGAGACTATTGGTATCAGAGGTAATATGGACGTGATACCCGATAATCAGAAATAATCTTTGGTGGACCTATTACTCTTCTGTGCACTGGTGGTACGAATAATAAATTTTGAGATAAAATCCAACAGATGTAACATGGACGTGATAGGTCCTGTGGCCTTAACACCATGTCTTTTATCCCGGGTTGGGTACAGGTGTTTAGGTCAAGAGACTATCAGTATCAGAGGTAATATGGACGTGATACACGATAATCAGGAATAATATTTGGTGGACCTATTACTCTTCTGCGCACTGGTGGTGCGAGTAATAGATTTTGAGACAAAACCCAACAGAGGTAATATGGACGTGATAGGTTTCGTAGTCTTAACACCATGTCTTTTATTCCGGGTTGGGTACATGTGTTAAGTCAAGAGACTATCGGTAATAGAGGTAATATGGACGTGACACACGATAATCAGGAATTTTTTTTGGTGGACCTATTACTCTTCTGTGCACTGGTGGTGCGAGTAATAGATTTTGAGACAAAACCCAACAGAGGTAATATGGACGTGATAGGTTCTGTGGCCTTAACACCATGTCTTTTATCCCGGGTTGGGTACAGGTGTTTAGGTCAAGAGACTATCGATATCAGAGGTAATATGGACGTGACACACGATAATCATAAAATTTTTGGTGGACTTATTACTCTTCTGTGCACTGGTGGTACGAGTAATAGATTTTGAGACAAAACCCAACAGAGGTAATATGGACGTAATAGATTTTATGGTCTTAACACCATGTCTTTTATCCCGGGTTGGGTACATGTGTTAAGTCAAGAGACTATCGGTATCAGAGGTAATATGGACGTGATACACGATAATCAGAGATGGCAATAAGCTTGGCAAACTCCGGTGTGATAAAGCATTAGAGTGGAAGTTTAGAGGTATCATCATACATGACTTGCCGCTCAGGGAGATGCGATGTGAATCCACTCGGAGCAAATAGAGTATGAGTTCAGAGGTACTTGGTGTACATAACTCGATATCCTGGAAGATTTGGTGGTTTAAGAAAGTACCAGCATGTCCTTAGACATAGTATTTCTTCAGGAACTTGTCATTTTGGGGCATCATAAGCAAGTCTCCGTTCTGCTTCGCGAGTCGGTATGTGCCGTTGGAGAACACGGTCTCGATGATGTATGGACCCTCCCACTTTGGCTGAAATTTATCGACAGTTTTGTGAGTCATGACCATCGGTCTACGAAAGGCCAAGACGAGATCGTCTACTTGGAATGTCCTCTACTTGACTTTCTTATTGAAGGCCCAAGAGATGCGTGCTTGATAGAGCTCGATGCTATGTTGAGCTTGCAAACACTTCTTGTCTAAGCTTCCAATTCTTGTAGCTGTCGGCGGTAGTTATCGTCTGACGTCAACCAGTAAGTAAAGGCCATATGAAGTGAGAGGATCTGAGTCTCCAATGGGAGAACTGCCTCGCTTCCGTACACCAGAGAGAACGATGTATTTCCTGTAGCCGTCCGACTTGTAGTATGGTACGCCCATAAGCATTCGCCCAGCTTTTCATTCCAGTCGCGCTTGTTTGAAGACACAAACTTCTTGAGAAGCTTTATTATGGTCTTGTTAAAGGCTTCGGCCAGGCCGTTAGTCGATGGATTGTATGCCGTTGAAGCCACATTCTGAATCCGATTCTTGTTACAGAATAGCTAGAAGGCATGGCTTACGAACTGCGGACCATTGTCATGAATGATCCTCCGGGGCACTCTAAAACGGTAAATGACATGATGTTTTATGAAACTGAAGATATTTGATGTCTTTACTTCTGCCAACGGAACAGCTTCCGCCCACTTGGAGAAGTAGTCGGTGATTGCAAGTATAAACCGGTTCCCTTTGGACGACGACGGGGTGATTGGGCCAATGATGCCCATTCCCCATGCTTCAAATGGCCAAAAGGCCACTGTTGGATGCAAGAATTAGGATGGCAGATGTATAAAATCTGCATGGATCTGACAAGCCTTACACTTATTTGCATAATCGACTGTGTCTGCTACCATCGTAGGCCAATAATAGCCCATCCGACGGAGACGGTCCTGCAACTTCAGGCCAAGTTAATGAGCCCCACAAATGCCATCGTGAGCCTCGCGTAAGGCTTCTTTGGCTTCTGTATTTGACAAACATCATAACAGTAGTCCATCATAAGATCGTCGATATAACTTTTTTTTTCTATGTCATAAAAGAATCTGAGAGAACTTCTTCTGATTGAAGTTGCTTCTTTCACATTCTCAGGCAGGATTACGTAGACCGCAAAGTCGACGAACGGGAGTCTCCAGTCTTGCACGTCATTGGTTATCTGGGCGGAGTAACTCGTATCCAGTTGAAAGTTGTTTTTGGGACAGACTATCTCATGGCCTATCACGTCGACTAGATGATGAGCATAATTTGGAACCGCCAAAGAAGCAGCGAGGCCTGCTAGGGCATCGGCTTCAATATTCTGGGGTCTAGGAACATGCTCTATAAAAAACCCCTCCAAGTTTGCAATGATGGCAATTTCTGTCTGATGATAGGGAATCAGGTCCGCGTTACGAACCTCAGATTTGATTAACAATCAACTGCGAGTCGCCATATGCTTCTAGGTATACAACCCCCACTTCTTTTGTGAGTTGGAGCCTGATGACCAAAGTATTATATTCGTCTACATTGTTTGAACAGAGTTCTGTGATAGAATATGCCCGGTTGACCACCAATCCAGAGAGAAAAATTAATATTATCCCGACTCAAGCGACGATATCACCTTGGGGCCCCGTTCTTGAAGCACCGTCGAAGAGAATTTGCCAAACATCATCATGCGAAGTCATGTTTGAGTTAACGACTTTCTCTGGAATTTTTGCATAGATTCTGGCTGTTTCTGAGCCTGGATGGGCTGCTAGAAAGTCGGCCAAGGCTTGACCTTTGACAGCCTTCTGCAGAACGAAAACTATGTCGTAGGGGGATAACAGTATCGCCCATGTGGCTAGACGAGAACTGAGTGCGCCTGGCTTGGTCATGAGAACTGTGAGGGGATTAACTCGTGAGACAACATGGATGGTCTGTCCTGACACATAGTTTCGTATTTTTTGAATGACGAACACCAAGGCAAGGCATTCCTTCTCTACGACGGTGTACCTATGCTCCGGCCCTACCATCATTCGGCTGAGATAATAGATGGCTTATTCGTACCCCGTATCATTGTTCTGTGCTAGCAAGGCACCGAAGGAGTGTTCCATCGCTTGGACATAGAGCAGAAAAGGCTTTCCGGCGACCGGGGCTACCAGAACCGGCAGATTCGATAGGTATTCCTTAATGTCATCAAAGGCGCATTGACATTCTTCATTCCATTCGAAAGAGACGTCTTTCTTCATGAGTTGCGTGAAGGGTTGATATCGCCTTGAGAGGTTAGATATGAACCTCCTGATGTAGGCTAGTCTTCTTTAAAGGTCGCGGAGTTCACGGAGGTTCCTCGGTGGACTCATCTCCAGGATTGCTTTTGTCTTATCGGGGTCTATGTGAATACCCCAGGAAGTAATAACAAACCCAAGAACTTCTCGCTGGATACGTCTAGGAAGGACTTGGTAGGATTCATCTTCAGATTGTGCGCTCACATAAGGTCGAACGCTGTCCTCAAATCGTATAAGTGATCATCCTTGGAGTGGCTTTTGACGGTAATGTCGTCAACGTAATACTCCACCGTCTTATGCAAGTGATCTCTGACGATGACGCTCATAGCTCGTTGATATGTAGCACGGATGTTCTTCAGACCGAAGGGCATGACTGTGTAACAATATACGCCGATCGGTGTTCGGAATAACGTATGCTTCTCATCATTAGGAGACATTTTGATTTGATTGTATCCTAAAAAGCCATCCATAAAGGATATGCGCTCGAAGCCACACGTATTATCAATCATTATGTCGGTGATGGGAAGAGGGAATTCATCCTTAGGACATGTCAAATTCAGATTGCGAAAGTCGATACAGATTCGGATCTTTCCGTTCTTCTTGACGACTGGTACTATATTAGCTATCCAGTATGGGTGCTGTTCCTCGCAGATGAAACCGCTAGCTATAAGCTTGTTTACTTCCGCTTTGATGGAGTTCATGATGTTTGGACGAAACCGTCGTTGCTGTTGCTTGACTGTTTTTGCGTCCAGATGAATATTGGGCTTATGAGGTGCAATATCGAGGTTTAGTCATGGCATGTCTTCATAGCTCCAAGCAAAAATGTCGATATACTCTCTGACGAGTTGCAACAACGACTCCCGCTCATCGTTCGTCAGGCTTTTACTGACAAAGATTGGCTTTGGAGAGGATTCATTACCGAGATCAACTTGCATGACTTCGTCTTCAGTAGGAGGGTCCCTTTGTTGAAAGCGCTTCTTCCATTGTGCATTAAGTTGTTGGGCCCATCGCTCCAATTCAAGAGGTTCAAGTAGATCTTCATCGTCCTCTTCAATGTTATCGGATTTTATGTTGACAGATAATGTCTGCCTGAATATATCCCCAATGCTGTCATCGAAATTGTATGTAGGCGATTCGAATGAGTGAGAATGCCACTCGTATTTCTCATCGGAGCTCTCAGGCGTTATTGCTGGCGTAGCATAACCGATACCGTGTCTGGACCTGCTGTAATAATATCGAGATTTCCCGGTCGGGACTGACATTACAAGAGGTGCTCGTTGGCCGTTGTCGTAATTGAGACCTGGGGTAGCCTCCATGTCGTACACCTGCTTTTGCATGAAGTACTTGGCTTGAGGACTATATAGGTAGAGCGGTAATCTCCCAGCGTTGGGTTCGAGATCGGACTCGTGTGGCATGAAAGATTGAGGACCTTCTTTTCGGCTGAAGATGTCGTGTGATCCCCTGCTCTTCTGCCTGAGACTAGAAAATATGAACCTTTGATGGGAATAAGTCGGTTTTCGGTATGGACGATTATCACCTGTGTGTGCAAACTAATGTCTAGACCGTGCCTCACAGCAGACATCAGATCAAGCTTATTATACTCAGGATAGTTCAACTGCAGGCACTTATTGATGAAATAAGGAATTTTGTCTACAGGGATTACATCATCAGAAGAGGGACTATCCACCTGTACAAGTAGATACTTTGTAAGTTCTGTATCCTTTTCAGCTATCCCCTGCGAGACCGGAGGTTGGGACGCTGTCTTAGGCAGCTTGACCACCAAGGGTTATACTTGTGGCACTGGCTTGCTTGAGGGCTTCGGATCAACACTTGGTTGTTTGTTCGTCTTGGAAAGACGGATAACCATCGGCTCGGCAGAGGACTTTGTATCTTCCGATTGCCTTTGACTGGATTTTGGCAATCGGATCACCAACGGCGCCACAGAGGGTCTTGTATCTTCCGGTCGCCTTTGATTGGATTTTGGCAATCGGATCACCATCGGCCCTATGATGGGTCTTTGCTCCTGGTTGTACCTTGGGAGTCGGATGACCATCGGTTCCAACTGCACAGCTGGGGCGGGGGAACCGGGCACCTCTTTATGCAAAGTTGCGACAAGGGGTGCAGCTTTGCCCGATTTACGGGCCTGGAGATGAATTTTCAAAGGTTCCTCTAACCCTGTTATGGCCTCCAGTTCGTCGGTTCTGTGATTCTTGGATTTTTTGTATAGACAAGCCTCCGAAGTGTAATAAGACTCAACCCCTTTGAAGGGATCAATGTCGACGAATTCCGTCTTCACGAAGCCGTGCTTATTGACATACTTGAAGCACTGGTGGAGTGTAGATGGCACGATCATGTAGTCATATATCCACGGACGCCCCAAGAGGATATTGTAGGACGTATCTGCGCCTATGACGTAGCAGGTAACCCCCGTCTTCAGGTTACCGATTTGACATTTCAATCAGATCTTTCCTAAGGGATAGCTCATTCCCAAATTGAAACCACTAATGGCAGTGTTGGTCGCCGCTAGCTAGTGCATAGGGATGCCGAGGACTTGAAGCAAGCTTTTCGGGATGATGCTTATCGACGAGCCAGGATCGATATACATCCGATCCACCTTGATATCGCCTATGTATCCAGTGTAGTACAAGGGGCAATCATACAAGTTGGTCTTAATTAACATGTACTATGGGGTGAATACGATGTTGGGCATCGCGTTTGCATAATTGCTGCCCTGGAGATCTGTCGACGAGTTATCCCCTGTAGGCTTGACCTGGGCTAGATAGGTGTCAGCATTCTGGAGCGCTTCGCACATTGCGATACGAAGATCCTTGGAGAGCCTTAGGAGCTCGTATAACGACAACTTTGTCGACGTATTAGCCAGTTGTGCTAATATGTCAAAGTTTTAAGGTCTCTCCAGTCCCTGAGGTACATCCTTACGGAGTGGCCTGTCGAAGCGGGTTTCCTTCGGCTTGGACCTGTCCGCCGGTGGAGGCTGAGATGGCCCCGAAACATCAGTGGCAGGCAGCGATGCCAGTTGAGGGTCTTCGACTGAACTACCCAGATTGGGCTAGACTTGTGCCCAGACCGGGTAACAACGGCTGCCGTCTTCTCAGCTTCGGCTAAAATTGTATGGCAGGATCTGGACTTTCTGCCCTTCTTCTTGTTGGTTGGAGATGACACCGCCTGGGTAACTTCGGACACTTAGTCTGGGTGCACCCACATAACCTCTCCTCGTGACGTGGTAAGAGGTACCAAGCCGGTCATCTGGTCCCGGACATGGGAAAGATTAGTAACCTCCATCGTTGCCCGGGGGATAGGTATTCTCCGTCGTGAGTACTTATTGGGGGAAGTCACCGAACTAAATTGGTACCATGTTTGCCGCCACGGTAACCTCTTCAAAATCTAGCGACAGAGCTTTGGAGTCGATAAGACTCTGGATGTACCGCTTTAATTGAAAGCAGTCATGAGTAGAATGATAAATATAGCCGTAAAAGTGGCAATATTTTGGGTTCTCCATCTCCGCCGCTCGAGGCTCGCGTCTTGGTGGAAGGAGTTGGATCCTGTCCCCTTGCAAGAGCATGTCGAAGATGGGCTTGACATGACTATCTTCGAATGAGTAATTCATCTTGGGCCACTGAGCTTCTGCCTGATGTGTAATCCCTGCTGGCGAGCCTTCTTTAACTTCGCCTCCGTATTGGTGGCGCTTATGATGAAGGTCATCCAATCCCTAAACTGATCTTCGCCCATCCAAAGGCTGATTGCGGGGAGCAACTTCTTCTGGCAGATTTCAATCAAGGAGCTTTCTGGATTGCCTTGGGGCAATCTCATTGCGGTTTGGCGGAACCACTCGATATAGTTCCTTATTAGCTCTCTCTCCCCCTGAACGACGTTCATGAGAGACGACATTGTCACATCATGCCCCACTTCGTAGAATCTCTCCAAGAACATATGCTTGAAGCCGTCAAAAGAATGGATGCAGTTGTCCGGAATGTTGCGGTAGCAGTCGAACGCGATCCCCTCCAATGCTCCGATAGATAATCGTGTGAGGATGGTGTCGCTATGCGGCATGAGGTTGGTTGTGACCTCAAAATAAGTCTTGTACCGACTAGCAGAGGTCTTTCTGTCATACGAATCGATATGAAACAGTTTGTACCATGGTGAAAAAGGAACATCTATCCATGCAACGGGATACGGCTGCCGTATTCTGAGGTCCCAGGAGGAGACTCGGGAATTAAACATTGCTCGAAGCTCTTGGACTTCCCTCCTTTCCTCCCTGGCTTCGTCTGCAACTGAAGGAGCGGATGTTCCTAGAGGATTGTCACCTAAAGGAGGAGCGGTCGTGTTGGAGTCCGCGTTGACTGTGGGTCCCAAGCTTGTTTTTCCAAGCGTCCTTGCTGGTTGAGTCGGTAAGGCAGCTTTGATTTTGTCTACTGACTTGACCAAGGACAGGAGCATGGCTTCAAGTACTTTTAGACGTTGTCGATCAGTAGGCCCTTCATGATCATTGTCGGCCATAAAGACTGTCCGTACGTCGGTAGACATGTAAGGGACCATAGAAGTGGTTGTGAGCCCTTGAGACTAAAATTTTGAAACTTTCCTTTTATATATATGTGGTTTTTTTTTAAATCAATCCTCTAAGTGAACTAGCCATAGCATAAGGACCTTACTAATAATAGTTATGCAAAAACCATAAAAAGAGGGGGGATTTTGCTAATTGCCATATTTGAAAATTTCCCTAACGGCCAAAACCTTTTGAGATCATATCCTCTGTTCGACCGAACAGGTTGGATATTAATGAGATCCCTAAAAAACCCTTAGCATGATCTCAATTCAACCCAAAATCAAATACGATCATATCTAAACCTCGTATTTATATACAAGGGATCGGTCAACTCTTTCCTCCAAATCCTAAATTCTGTGCCGCCCAAGATCGAGCTTGTGCAAACCAGGAACAAGGACTTTCTGTTGAATAGGAGACTTCGGACTGCCACAACAGTAGAGGATTGGCCGAGGAACGATCAAGAAGGGAAGTCGGGTTTTGCTTGGATTTCCAAAAGAGGTAAGCCAATCTATTCTTAGGCTTATGAATATTGCCATTAACAAAACCATAAATAGAGATGGGTAGGTGTTTGATTTAACTCTTGGTAAGAATTAATGGGGGAGGGTGCACAAGTCCCTGTTCAATTTAATGAAGGGGGAGATATTAGCTATGCATATGATCCTAGGTTGCTACAGGAAATTGGAGAAACTAGTTAAGACGACTGTTTAGCCTCCGTTCTGGCACATCCATTCCATCTCACCTTTCATGAAGTATCAACCATCGACTAGCAAGAGTATCAGAACATTGTATCAGTGTATACTAGAAAGAATAGGAGTAGTTGTATTAGATTGGCATTTTCATCAGAAATTGAGTACTAGACGAGCCAAGATGAGATTGGTGGTACCAGAGTAGATGGGGGGTGTTCCAGTACTCTTGTGTCGAATAAGATACGAGCACGTGTAGACGTTGTATATATATACACATATATTCGAATCCTAAACTTAGATGGTTAAGATGCCTTATTTTTACCTAAGAAAACTTGATACTTGGTAGCAAATTGGAATACTGGTATCAGAATTGATACTCAGTATCACATCTGGCTCAGAGCGTCGGATTAGATACTTGGATTCAGTTTTGTACACTTGGTACCAGGTTCGAATTTGGTATCCGATGGGATACCTGGTATCGATTTGGGTTCAGAGTTTAAAGACAGATCATGAAGTGCTATATGAGGGCTGTAGCAGCAGAATAAATTAGAGAGGTTTTATTTCAATTGTATGTGTGTTAGGTGGTGTTGGGTTTGAGGGTGTCATTGGTGGGACTTGTGAGTGAGAGGTATCTGAGTGTTAGCACCGAGGGGCTTTATTGAGTTTGTCCTGTGCAGTCCCCCCACTTACCATCCTCTATTTTGTTAGCATTAAGTAGATACGGGACCTGGTATCATGCCTCCCTGTTCAGTTTTCCTAAAACCTGTTTAATCTAATGCCTTATTGTGTCAGTTATTGATAAGGTTCAGTCATTTTACCTAGAGTGATGTGTGAGACTGGAGAGTGAGGTAGTAGGGGTTTGCCACTGATTGTAACAGCAGGTAATGTAAGGGGTATGGGTTGGTGTTAGAGGCTTTAAAATATTTATAACTCAGATTATCCTAGACCTATGCAGCCCTGTGCAATGCTCTGCCCCTTAGCCAGACATTAGCCTATCTCACTATTTTGTTTGAGACGATCACATCAGATCCTCTCTGAGGTCGAATCCCTACCTAATACTGTCCTTCATCATTTTGTAATGGCATGATAGTCTCCTTTGGAGTTGTTCAGCAACCATGAGCAATCAACACCTAATGCCCATATCCTTTAGGCTCTGTAATATCCAACATATGTAATGGCATTCAATCCTTATTTAGAGTTTAAGCCCTGTTCCTTCAAAGAGACTTTCAGACCAGGTAATGTTCATTTCACATGTATTAGCTCAGTCCCAAGCTCATTTATCATTTGCCTTTCTTCACTTTGTTCTGCATATAGAGTTCAGTTCATTATTTCCCTTGTGCAGACCTATATATATATATATATATTAAAAAATATATATATATATATATATATATTTATATATATATATATATATATATATATATATATATATATATATATATAAATATATATATATATAAATATATATATATATATATATATATATATATATATATATATATATATATATATATATATATATATATATATCATGTCAACATTAAGAAGGGTTTGTGGTTCAACTCATATCATTGATCAGTCCTCATTGCACTTTAGTAACAGTATGGTGTTTTGACTAGGGTACTGTTTGGACATCCTCCCTAATTATCAGAACCTAATATCTGGCATCTTAAACCAACCTAGCAGTATTTATTGTTGTTACTAATACTATTCGAAAGGTCCTCTACCCATATTTCGTAAAGCTATAAGACGTGAGGGTAATGGTATGAATTGGGTATAATATTAGGGCCGTATCACGGCTTGACTGCTAAGAGAGTGGACTGGGCACGCAACTTTAGTAACCCATTTGGGACTTCCTAGGTAACAGAGTAAAAGGAGGGGATGCCTACATGAACAAGTATAGGTAAAACACAGTAAACACATTTACTTGAACTGTTGTGTACCAGACCACCTTCGGATCAATATTAAGACCCCTCTTTGTTGTGTTCAGCAATCTACAATTCGATCCTAACCTTAGGCTATATTATTCAGTCCTTAAGAAATTGCTATGATTGGTGTTAAACCACATTCGAGTTATCCTATATGATGGAGTCAATCCTACCATGCCAATTATCCATTCCCATGAACCACATTACCCTATGTTAAGTCTCCTTTTGTTCAGTTTCTCTTGCATACTCATAATGCCCTGCATCTTGATGTCTTCTATTCTCCTTGATCAGTATTATAAGGCAGCAACATACTGATACATGAAAGCCATGTCTTAGTGAGCCATAGAAGCATTCCTGCACAAGTATAGCAATATGAAGGATACATGAGGGAATTCCTTTAAGCTAAATGACAGCTTGGTACTGCCATTACCCATTAGAACAACTAGGATGACTTTGGCAACATTAGACAATAATAGTGGTTATACTAGAGGAGGAAAAACATAGGATGAGTCCTATATTAGGAAAGGAGTACAGTAATGGGATGGGTTAGTGTCATACCTATGGGTAACCTAGTTAAAAATACGTAGGTTAACCTCGACAAGTGGAGAAATTGAGAAAAACCTCATATATGTAAAACAGGTTTTGAGGAACACTAGGTAGCATACCCACCTAATAATTAAAATACAAATAAACTTAGAAGTCTAAATACCAAATAGATAAGTATTTCCTGGTTGAATCACCATTAACATCGTAAGTTATAAACAGGTTCATTGGACTTTTGACTCAACACTTGGCCCGTGCCAGCAGCTCAGGACCACAGGCAAGTATACCTTGTCGAACATATGCAGTATTTATATTGTATTATTCTATTATACTTTTCCATATGGTTACCTGTTTCTCATATTGTGACTGGTTGTCATAGACTACTTTACTTATTTTCTAGACTACGTGCACATATAGGATATTCGTTATTGCTTGTCTATTGGTCTTATTGTGTTATCGTGTCTTGTGATAGAGTTGTCAGTTTCTATACATTGTTCTTGATTTGACCATTCTCGACCGGGAGTATCTTGTATTGTACTACAGTTGAGACATACTATAGATTGGGAGTATCTTACATTGTGCTACGACCTATAGCCGATTCTTCTATATTGATATTGATTGATTGACTTGACTTGTGACTTACTATAAATTAGGAGTATCTTGTATTGTACTAGGATTTATAGGAGTCTACTTGACCTTGTATTCCTTAGGAGAGGAGATCAATACTAGAATTGGTTATTCTCGATTGTAATACCATTAAAACCTACTATAAATTGGAAGTATCTTGTATTGTACTACAAGCTATAGGAGTTTTCGATTGATTGTTAGCCAAGTCTAGTATTACAGTTTCCACATGACGTGTCGTTCTTAGACGTTCTTCTTGTTCTGTTCTTACCTTCCTTATATGTTACTGTCATATTAGTTGGCATGTTTTTATGTATCTTGCTAGTCCTCTGAGGACCTGATGATTTTTTCAGGTTTAGACGAGTTGGAGCTAGGTACAGACTAGCAGGTTTGAGCCAGCATTGGACCACGGTACCACTGCAGCTGAGGGTACCTTTGATATTTAGCAGTTTGGACTCAGTCACTTCGTTTCCATGGTTCTATTTTATTTTCGTCTATTAGTTGTGGATTTGTGTCCACCGGACGTAACTGGAAATTCTTGATAAACTTGATACTCCATTTTATATTATCATTCATTATTCAGTTTCATTTAAGTTAGTTGATTGTATCATATTTTGTGGATGAGATCTAGACTGTCGTGTTAGTCCTATAGATTATGTGACTTGTGTATACTAGACAGCGTTCTACCGCTGACACTGCGGCATAGGCTGGACTTGGATACAGACTCGTATTCGAAAAGTGGGTGCGGGTCGTGACAAGTTTTTTTGGTGGCCCATGCAGGTCTACGTTAATCACTTCGGTTACGTCACTATACCGATGTGAGCCTGCAAATAGGATTAGAATTCTTAGGATCTCATCCACATGTCTTGACACGTTATTGGTCGCTATCCTTGATTTTATTGAATCCTTGACTTGCATCCTGCTTGAAATCCTTCAGCGGCTAAATGTTTTTTTATTACAGTAAATGGATTCTCAAGACAGGAACAACGCTTCCCTGTACACCCCGCTGACTGCAGGAGGATTCTTCACGTATATGACCACACCGATGCAGGGAGGCCAACTTACTTATATGGCAATCCGCCACAGCCGTAATTCACGAGATTTTGCAAAGACGACATTCCACCACCCCTGTAGTTTCCTCCGCATTCTCTACTGTTTTCCATAAATAAATTCACTTTATTTATTTTGTATCTGAGAAAATTACAACTGTAGGAATCTAATCTAGAAGACGATTACTTTATCCCTTGGACAATGCGATGAAGAATACTCGAACTTTGAAGAACTTGGACAGCAACTGGGCAATCTCTCTGTTCTCTCTGAAATTGTCTGTCGTCTGATGAAGATGAAGAAACTCTTTTTTATAGAGTTTAGGATAACTGTCCTTAAGCATACGCTCAGGTAGTTACTTGACGTGTGCATAACTGCAGGGACGCGTGGCGAATTCTGATGGAGACACATTAGCGTGCGGTTGAAAGTAGTGGAGCATGTTCAGGAGAGATTGATGGCCTGGATGCCACGTTGCATAACTTCTAGAGAAGTGGATAACTGGTACAGGACACGTGAGAACGTGTATTGACTGTAATCCTGGATATGGTTGCTGTAATACGCTGCCTCGTTGAAGGAGAGTTATATGCTGACTTGGATGATGTAGAAACAAAATAAAGCTGATACGCTTACTGGAGAAGAAAGGAGTCGTACGCTCACTTGATGAGGAAGGAGTCATATAGACTTCATACGCTCACTGAAGAAGGAAGGAGTCGTATAGACTTCATACGCTCACTGAAGAAGGAAGGAGTCGTATAGACTTCATACGCTCACTGAAGAAATGGCCACGTGGCCATCATCAATCTTCTCTGATACGCCATATCTTCAAATAACTGTCAAAAGATTTTCTCGAGCGTCGTGACTGCAGATATGACGGCTGACAGACTGTCAAAACTGACAGTAATGATGGCTTTGCATTAATGATCTGCTGAGCTGTCCTCGTAAAAGACAAAACCAACTCTTCGAATACATATATGACGGCTAGTCTCCATTGGACAGCTGTCTTTGCACAAAAGACGACGTGTCAGATTCATCCTTTATTAAATATATGCCGTACTGTCATCCCAGAAAATAATAAAATATTCACTGAGCGTATGGCCTGTAGATGAGCGTATGGCCTTGACTGAGCATATGGCTTTGAGCGTATGGCTTGGACTGAGCATATGGCTTTGAGCGTATGGATTAAAATGACAGCGTGTCATAATTTTCCACATCCTACAAGACCCCCTTCAAAGTTTTCGAACTTTATGAGTTTCAAAAGTTCGAAATTACTTTGAATAAAAAAGTGGGAATGAGTCTTGACACGCTGGCATTAAATCTGTTTATGCAAAAATAAATTTATTAAATGTCATGATGACTCTTCATTTTTCGAGACTGATTGAATCTGATTTATGGAGGAATATGAACCAACTCCAGGTAATATTTTATTCATCAAAGTTTTGTCTTGTCTCTGCTTTATTATCTTTTGGTTTTGATCATGCTTCTTTTATTTCAACAGCTGTAGGAACTGCACCGGCTATGAGTTCTACTCAAGCCCCACTTGTTCAAACTGAGGTGGGTGAGGGGAGTTCCCATCTACCGAGTTCTCCAAAGGCACTAACTTCAGCTCCAAGAATAGAAGCTCCTCCTGCTCCTTCCCCTATTATTGCAGCGACTTCCAGTTTTGACACAGGGATAGCCAAAGTCATGGGGATGTATTCAGATATTATTTATACATATCTGGATACATATTCGAGGCGACTCATGAAAGATGAGACTATGCCCTTTTCGAGTCTTCGAGAGGTGACTAGTTTCCCACGTTCAGCCTTGAGACAATCTGGTTATGAGGCTCAATGTGTCTTCTTTGAACATCTCTTGAATGATTTAGAAGCCAACATCCAAAAATATTGGGAGATTAAAAAAGGAAGATATTGAATCTCTGACTGCAGCTGAAATTTCTCAATTAGAGAATGAAGCTCAAGCTCAGCATATTGCTCTAACAGAATTCCTCGCTCAGTCTTCCAAAGAGCTAATGGCTAAAGACGAAGAAATCATAAGTACTCGTCAAAATATGGAGCGCTTAGAGAAGGATGAAGCGTCAAGAGCTGAGGAGCTTAGAAAATTGAGGGAAGAGCTAGCTCGTATTCAGGAGCAAATTGCCTCTATGGAAAATGAACAATCAAGGATTGCTGTTGATCGTCAATCTGAAGCTGAACGCTGTCAAGTTTTACAGCAAGAGCGAGAATTAATGCAAATCAATCAGTTTGAAGAAACCAATCGCCGTAGTTCTATTATTGTAGAATATGACCAACGGAGGATTGGAATTGAAACATCAGAGCGAATCAAGAAAGCTCATGATGAGAAGATGAATAATGTAATCGTTCGTATTCAGGAGATCATTACTCCTCCTAAATAGTTCTTTTACATTTTTCATGTACTGAAATGTTTTTGAAATCCAATTATACGCAATGTTTTGATTCTGATTAAAGAAATGAACATCTTGGCTTGATTTCAATTCTGTGGATGACACTTTTGTAGAAAACATGTTCAGAGGTAAAATAATACATGACATATTTCAATAGAATAGAATATACAAATAAACTTTGCAACTCTATCATGATACTAAACCAAAGATAATTTAGTTTAATGCTGATTAGAGAAAACAGAATTCAGATATAAAGATATCTTTAGATTCTATTTTCCATGATCTTTGGACTCGGAAATCAAAAGACGAGATATCATTTTCCTAAAATAGAAAATATGATACGTACTAAGATAGAAAATTCAGAGGTAATATGGACATGATTTTCTATACAAGATCTTTATTAAAACCACTGGGGATCTAATAAAACGAAATATCAAATTCTCTGGGAAGATGATACATGGTGGAATATCAATTTCCTCTGGGGATAACGATATCGAAATAACTTTTGTAAAGAAGGATTTTATATTTGCTGGGGAATGATAAAAATATTATACATAATATTTCTTTAAGAATTTGCCATTGATAGGCATCATCATGACTTTCCCATCCATAGAGGCAAGCTGGTATGCTCCGTTAGAGAAGACTTTGTTTACTACGAATGGGCCTTCCCATTTCGCATCAAATTTGCCTTTGCTCATATGTGTCATGGTCATAGGACGTCTGACAGTAAGGACCAGTTCTCCCTTCTGATATGCTCTGATTTTGACTTTCCGGTTAAAAGCTTTGGAGATTCGGGCCTGATACAGCTCGATATTTTGTTGAGCATATAATCGTTTTTCATCTAGAGCTTCCAACTCTTGAAGTCGAAGATGATCATTATTTTCTGTTGTCAGTTCATTGGAGATTGCAATTCTCAGAGAAGGAATCTTGATCTCAAGGGGAAGAACAGCTTCACACCCATATACTAAAGAGAAAGGTGTACATCCAGTCGCATTGCGAACTGTGGTGCGGTAGGCCCATAAACATTCACCAAGCTTCTCGCTCCAGTTGCGTTTGTTGAAAGAAACGAACTTTTTCAAGAGTTTGATGATTGTTTTATTGAAAGCTTCTGCCAATCCATTGGCTGCTGGATTATATGCTGTAGAAGCTAAATTATTAATCCGATGATCGTCGTAGAATCGAGTAAATTTCTGACTGACGAACTGCGGTCTGTTATCATGGATAATACGCCGAGGAACACCAAATCGATAGATAACATGATGTTTGACGAAGTTGATAACACTAGAAGTTTTAACTTCAGATAACGGGATTGCTTCAGCCCATTTGGAAAAGTAATCGGTTATTGCTAAAATAAACCGATGTCCTCTTGATGATGGTGGGTTGATGGGACCAATGACGTCCATGCCCCAAGCTTCAAAGGGCCATGATACCGCTGTTGGATGTAAGAACTCTGACGGTTGATGAATAAAGTCTGCATGAATTTGACAGGCTTTACATTTCTGAGCATATTGAATAGCGTCAGCCACCATCGTGGGCCAATAATAACCCATACATCGGATACGATCTTGAAGTTTAGGACCTGGTTGATGAGCTCCGCAAACACCATCATGTGTTTCACGAATTATCTGTTGTGTTTCTTCACCGGCAATGCATCGGAGGAGAAGACCGTCGTAAGACCGACGATATAATGTTTTCGTTGTATGATTATAATAGAATCTGAGAGATCGACGTCGAATAGACGCTGCTTCACTCGGATTATCAGAAAGTATATCATACAAAACAAAATCCATAAACGGGCGTCTCCAGTCTTCAATTATGGCTTCTGTTTCATTAGAAAAGACATATTCCATAGTAGAATCAGAGGAAGACGAGGGCATTTAGTCAAACTTTGATCCAGCATCAAGGTTGAAAGAATCTTTGTCTGGTTTGTGAGGAAAAGCCAAAGCCAAATTATTCTCAACACAGAATAGTTCTCGATTATAAACCACTATCACTTGCTGATGTCTGATTGGTATAGCTAATACAGCAGCAAGATTAACTAAAGCATCAGCTTCTGCATTATAGGCTCGTCGAACATGTTCAATAAAGAAGTCTTCAAAAGATGAGGCTATAGAGAGTGCTGCTCGATGATAAGGTATCAAATCCTGATGACGAACTTCATACGTTCCTCTGATCTGATTGACAATAAGCTTGGAGTCTCCATAAACTTCTAAATATTGAATATCTAGATGTTTAGCAAGTTGAAGACCAATGAGTAATGTATTGTATTCGGCTACATTGTTTGAACATGATTGATCTAGAGAATAAGCCCTCTGAATAGTTAGTCCTTCTGGGGATACAAGAACAATCCCAACTCCAGCGACAATATTGCCGTTAGGACCTATTCTAGATGCTCCATCAAAGAATAGACGCCAGGTAGGAACTTCTTCAGAAATCAGATTTGAATCCAAGACTTCATCAGGAATCTCATCATATAATTTAGAATCTTCTGGAATTGCATGAGCAGCCAGAAAATCAGCAAGAGCCTGTCCTTTAACCGACTTCTGAGGAATATAATGCATATCGTATTGAGCTAACAAGATTCCCCAATTAGCTAGTCTGGAGTTGAGAATACCAGGTTTCTTCATCATAATCCTGATGGGATTCACTCTGGAAATGACATGAATCGTTTGACCGATAATATAATGTCGCATTTTCTGAACAGTAAACATTAATGCTAAGCATTCTTTCTCGATTGGAGAATAACGCGGTTCAGCACCCGTCATTGTGCGACTGAGATAATAAATAGCCTGTTCATGGCCATCTTTATTTTTCTGGGCAAGTAATGCACCAAGAGAATGATCCATAGCTCGAACATATAGAAGGAATGGTATTCCCGAGACGGGAGGTGCCAAAACTGGAGGGTTCATGAGATACTGTTTAATATCGTCAAATGCTTTTTGACATTCTTCGTTCCAGACGAAAGATACACCTTTCTTCAGAAGTTTGTTGAATGGTCTGCAGCGTCCTGATAAGTTGGAAATGAATCTCCTGATATAAGCAATTCTTCCTTGAAATCCTCGTAGCTCTTTTAAGGTGCGTGGAGGACGCATCTCTTGAATGGCTTTAATCTTCTCGGGATCCACGTGTATACCTTTAGCGGTAATGACGAAGCCGAAAAATTTACCACTAGAGACGCCCAGGAAGGACTTAGTAGGGTTCATTTTAAGTTGATGCTGACGCATTAAATCAAAGATAGTCTTCAAATCTTGGATATGATCCTCCTTTCGTCGACTTTTGACTGCAATATCATCAACATAGCATTCGACTATTTTTCGGAGATGTTCGCGGAATATAGTGCTCATTGCTCGCTGATATGTTGCTCCTGCATTCTTGAGACCAAACGGCATCACTGTATAACAGTATGTACCGATTGGCGTTCTGAAGGAAGTGTGTTCTTCATCATCTGGGAACATTTTGATCTGGTTGTATCCCGAATACCCATCCATAAATGACATTCGTTCGAAACCATATGTATTGTCGATCATGACATCAGTAATTGGAAGAGGAAACTCGTCTTTAGGACAAGTCGCATTGAGATCGCGAAAGTCTATACAGACTCGGATCTTGCCAGTCTTTTTATGGACATGAACGATGTTAGCCACCCATTCAGGATGTTGTTCCTCTCGAATAAATCCAGAAGCCATAAGCTTGTTGACTTCAGCTTCAATTGCATCCATAATGTCTGGACGAAATCGTCGCTGTTGTTGTTTGACCGGTTTAGCATTTGGCATGATATTGAGTTTGTGCATTGCAATCTTCGGATCTAGTCCTGGCATATCTTCGTAACTCCAGGCAAAGACATCGATATAATCACGAATAAGCTTGATCATGTCTTGCTTATCTGTTTCTGAAAGACTTTCACTGATGAATATTGGTTTAGGAGAACCTTCTTCACCAACATCAATTTGGATCAGTTTATCTTCGGTAGGAGGTTCTCTCTGCTCGAACCTGAATTCCCATTGATTATCTAATCTTTGAGCCCATTGTTCCGATTTGGGTGATATTTCAAAATCATCCTCATCTTCATCATTTTCCTGCGGGCCATCAACAGAGACCATATTGACGGACAAAATAGAATGATGAAGATCGCCAATACTCGTGTCAGAATCCCAAGAGAGAGAATCAGAAGACTCAGATCGTTCGTCTTCATCGGACTTTGAATCTTCATGGACTATGTTGATAAAGGAAGTAGGAGCAATGTAACCTAAACCACATTTTGTCCTTCCGTATTTTAATAGAGGAATTCGAACAGGCATTCTTCTTCCTTTTCCATTATTGAGACTGGTTCTAAAGTCATAACCCATATTCTTGATGATATTTTTGGATTGTTGACTGTAGCGACGCAGTTGTAACCTTCCAGTATCATCGTTTATGTCATCTTCTTCCAAGTTAGGAGGATTCTGGGGTCCTTTATAAAAGAAGATCGGATTTTCTCCCTTTTTTCTAGCAGGGACCACGAAGTATGATTTTTGTATGGATTCCAATGATACGTCTATATGAAGAGTTTGAACAACCCCTATAGTTAATGACTCCAAGTTATCTAGCAATTGTAAATAACTTTGTACATGATTACAGACATCAATATACTGCAAAGGAGATGCTTCATTAATATTAAATACTGTATTTACAACAGAAGGCTGAGCCTTATCAGACTTAGTCAAATTAATGACAAAAGGGTGAGAGAAAGAGCGATCAAAAGTTTTGTTTCGATGAAGATCGATAACAAAAGGCTCAGAAGAGGTGAGCTCCCTTGAAGAAGATCGTGGATAAGTAGTACGTCCACTGACTGGAATGACTAGAGTATCTGATCTAGCCTGAGAAGGTGGAGGGGGAGTAGTACGTCCACTGACAGGAATTATCAGTGAGCCTTGTGGAGCTTGGGAAGACGGTACAGTAGTACGTCCACTGACAGGAATTATCAGTGAACCTTGTGAAGCCTGAGCAGGTGATGAAGTAATACGTCCACTGACAGGAATTATCAGTGAGCCTTCTTCGGATGATCTAACAGACTGCGGAGGAGTGATACGCCCTTTTACAGGAATAACAAAAGTGCCAACTTTTGCTATCTCATCATCATTATCCATAGCTTGCAAGACTTTTGAGTATTCATCTTTGTACATGCGAGCGTCATTGAAGTAAGCTTCAACTCCTTTGAATGGATAGAGATCCGCAACTTCCTTTTGAACTTCTCCATTATCATCAACATATTTGAAACACTGATGAAGGGTCGAAGGAACGACATTATGTTTATGCAAGAATGGTCTTCCCAACAGAGCATTGTATGAGCATCCATGATTATCGATGATGTAAAAAGTAACTTTAGTGCGAAGATCGCCTATTTGAAATTTGAGACGAATCTTGCCCAAAGGCTCACTTTTTCCTTGATTAAATCCCAAGATGGTAGTGATAGTGCTAGAAAGGCTATGTACAGGTATCTTCAGTGCGTCTAGCATAGCTTTTGGCATAATACTGAGAGCAGATCCTGGATCAATCAGGAGACGATCAACCTTCATAGAATCAATATATCCTGTATGATATAAAGGACGGTCATATCGATTATCCTCTAGCAGCATATCGTCCTGCGTAAAGGTAATGTTTGGAATAAATTCCAATACATTATAGCAATGAGAAACAGGTTCTGTTTCCAATTTCTTGAGAAGAGTTAAGCAAGTTTTTGCTTGTAGCAGTGCTTCACTTAAAGTTTCTCGAGTCTCTTTAGAGAGGCGTAAGAGCTCGAAGATTGATAATTTAGCTGGGGTATTAGCTAGTTGAGCCAATATATCAAAATTATAAGGCTTTTCAAGTCCTGTAGGAGATGACTTATTCAATGGTTTGTCGAAGCGGACTTTTTGTTTGCCTTTGTTAGCTGCTGTTGGTTTAGAAGGAACTGTCTCAACAGGAACATTTAAAGGCTCTTCAGTAGAGACTGGAGTTGAAGCTGTAACCGGAGAGACTTCAGAAGTTTCTTCAAGAACTTCAGCATAATCTTTCAGATATACTTTTCCTGACCGAGTTCCAGCATGAACTTCAACTTCAGATTCTGGTTCAAGGTCTATGGAAACCATGTTGCAATTCTTTATTTTGCTCTTGGTTCTTTTATGTTTGATGAGAGCTTCATTCCAGAAACCAAGGCCAACACGAGATTGATTATGTCTCATAGTGATGGCTAAAGGTGCTCGGAGTCCCTTGCCTGAGTTCAAACCAGAGCAGTGGCTAGATCATAATCCATCTTCGCCATCAATTCACGAGATTGTGAACTGTATAAATGAAAAGCAGGTTTGTACCTATCTTCAAATTGAGGTACAGATTTTATCTCCGTAGGGAGTGAATTTCCTGCTGAGATGAAAGTAGAGGTTAGATAAAAATCGGGTGTGAAACTAGAAGTCATATTGCATGACTTAGTCTTCCCGAGCTTCTTTTTAGATGAGAAAGTCTTCCGAGGAGAAGAGGAAGACGTTTCAAACTCTGTCATTAAATCCGGGTGAATCCACATGATCTCTCCCTTCTTAGTTGTGACAGGAACAAGTCCGTCATTCTGTGCTGGTGGGATGTTTATAACTTTGAGAGTTGCTTTGGGGATAGGAACAATCCCACTTTCGACCATTAAGGGAGGGAAGTCACCGAACTGCATTGAAATTACATTTGCTGTGACTGTTTTGTCTTTGGGTGTTAATGTCACAGCTCCTGATTTAATCATCTCTTGAATCTTTCCTTTTAATACATAGCAAGACCGGATTGTATGACCCAGTATTCTATGATATGGACAGTATTTTGGATGATCTGTCTTATTGGCTTCATCAGGCTTTTTAATTTCTGGCAATTGAATCTTATTACCTTTGAGTAAGCATTCAAAGATACCCTGAACATCATCATCGTCGAAAGAATATTCTTCCTTCGGCCGAGGAGATCTCTGTTGTTGATTTGTTGGAACTGAAGTAGCTTGGGTAGTCTTTACTTCTTGACTACTGCTTTGGAGATTGACTTCAAGAGCTTCTTTCCCTTTACGATTGTTGGGTCGAGTACTATTGCTAGCACTCTGATTTGATTCTTTGGGAGCCATTTGTACCCCCAGACCCTTGAAGGTCTTAGCACTGACCTCGACAGCCTTGGCACTGACAATGAAAGAAGGCCAATCTTGGAACTGAGTAGACCCTGTCCACATGCTGATAATTGGTAAAAGATTCGACTTGCAAGTGTCGATGGTAACAACATCGGAAGTTCCGAGAGGCAT
This sequence comes from Iris pallida, assembly GCA_029216955.1. Lineage (NCBI taxonomy): Eukaryota > Viridiplantae > Streptophyta > Magnoliopsida > Asparagales > Iridaceae > Iris > Iris pallida. Next base: position 1,181,432 of record JANAVB010034220.1, read on the forward strand.
TTTGAGGGCTTCTCTTCTGAATCTTTCAATGAAGTCCTCGGTGGTTTCGTTATTTTTCTGTTTAATTCTTATGAGGGCTGACATGGTCATGTCGTTGAGCCCTTCATAGAATCGTTCAAGAAATATTTGCTTGAAACCGACAAATGAGGTAATGCACCCATCAGGGAGACTTCTATACCATTCATAAGCCATTTCTTTGAGACATCCAATGAACACCCGAGTAAGGAGGGCGTCACTTGGTTGCAGTTGATCAGTCATTACTTCAAAATGATTAATGAACTGACTTGGGAAGGTTGTCCCATCATAGAAAGAGATGGTCGGAGGTTTGTATTTTGGTGGATACGATACCTGCTTCCATTCTATCGGGTAAGGTTGCTTGATACCTAACCTTTGCAAACCATCCTTTTATTTGAATGCCTCGAATTGAGTTCGGAGATTCTTTAACTCTTCAGAAACAATTCCAGAAGATTGGGGAGTTATAACTTGTTGAGTGTAATTAGGAGGAGGGACTGCAGCATATGTACCACCCCCAGCTCCAGACTGACTTGGAGTGGGTTGTTCAGGAACATTAGATTGTACCCCCGGAATAGTAGAGGGTTCCGGGTTTGGAACAACAGGAGTATTTAATATAACTGGAGGAGCTGTCTGTTGGACTTGCTGAGTTTGATGCTGAGGTTGCATAAGAGTGTGCATAGCATTTAACGTATCTGCCATAGCTCGCAACTGTTGTTCTAAGGAAGAAATCCTTTGTTCGTGAGCTTCGGTGTTAGTTGAGGGTTCATGATCGCCCTCTGCCATGTAAGTGGTAATCATTCGAAGAATAGATGATGAAACAGTCTGTTCTGAATCATCACTGTGTGAATCAGCATCTTTCCCAGGGCTTTTTACAGGAGTCAATACTGGAAAATTGGACTCTCCAAGGAAGTCTTCTGTGATCTCCGGATTACCACTTGGATGAGAAGAAGAAGAGGCTCTGGTCAAGGCTCCGGTCCTGGATCGAGTGCCGAGATAAACACCATCTTCAGAGTCTGATATAGCATCAGACTGTATGCTACCCCCAATATTTCTAGAAGTCATGTTGACAGAAGCATAAAGAGGTTCATCTTCATCCAACATTGGTTCATATTGAATCCGTTCGAAAACAGATTGTCTTTTTGGTGAACAACAACATTGAATTACAACTCGAGGTTGGAAGTTGCAACCATATTTTTTATGGCAAATATGAGCAATATCATAGCCTGATGGAGTGTCAATTCTCTGTTTATTTTGCAAATATTCCCGAAGATCTGTAGGAACAGATTGGAAAGTATTTGAAGATAGTTTCTGTGTAGAAACTTGTCTTTTGTTCTTTTGTCTTCTTGGTTCCTAAGTGTATAAAGACTGATTAATTTGAGCCACATAGTTCTTGGCATATTCTGCATCAGGGTCTAATATACTTGTCTCAGTGGAACCGAACCGATTCTGATTAAGCTTATTACGAAGATCTGTAGGAGATTTGACTTTGATATCAGTCTTGGATACTTGTAATTTGCCTTTCTCAGACCGAAAAATTTTGAGAGAAGGAAGATGAGTATTATTCCAACTAGGAGTCGGTAATAATCCATCTTTGGAGGAATTAGCCAAAAGGCATTTTCCATTGTTTGATCTAGTAAGAGTACTAGTCAAATTAACTCCAGAGGTAAAGACCTTAGGAGTAGAGGAGTTGACTAAAGAGTCTTTCTCCTTGGTTGGCACAAGATGTGCAAGTTGAGGGGGAATCATTTGTATGTTCTGTGGAAGAGAACCCCCAATCTGATTTTGAGAAACAGTCAAAGGACTGTATTTGTTAGCATACGCTGACTTCAGTTTGGACTTCTGGTCATACGCTGCCTTTTTATTAGCATACACTGGCTTTGGCTCAGCGTACGCTACCTGATGTTGGCTTTTGTACGCTGCCTTTGCCGTACGCTGCCCTTTGAATGCCATACGCTCAGAGTCATCAATGGCTAAAGAGTCGACTGCTGTCGTAAGAATAGAGGGAGAAGGGACCTTGACATGTCCAGAGATGATTTTTCTTGTACACGCTGACTTGGTTAAAGAACCAACTTTGTTAGTGTGACTAGGAGAAGCCACTGTTGCCGTGTTCCGAGAAGCCGAAGTGTGCTTCATGGAAGTTGAAGACGTGTTCTTGTCAGCATGAGAAGTGACAGAAGCGTCTCGGACTGCTGCAGAAGACTTAGGGACATAGACGGAGTGTCCCTTCTTCTTGGCAGCAGGAAGAGCGGAGGAAGCAGTGCGGCCCTCCTTCGCCTTGAGAATTTCTTTATAAGCCGATTGGTCGAATTGTACAACCATCGTCTTCTTCGTCAAGCCGATCGACGAAGTATCGCATTGAGTTGTTGCTATCTCATTGGAGGAGACAGCTTACATCCCCAGCAGAGTCGCCAATTTGTTTTCCATAAATAAATTCACTTTATTTATTTTGTATCTGAGAAAATTACAACTGTAGAAATCTAATCTAGAAGACGATTACTTTATCCCTTGGACGATGCGATGAAGAATACTCGAACTTTGAAGAACTTGGACAGCAACTGGGCAATCTCTCTGTTCTCTCTAAAATTGTCTGTCGTCTGATGAAGATGAAGAAACTCTTTTTTATAGAGTTCAGGATAACTGTCTTTAAGCATACGCTCAGGTAGTTACTTGACGTGTGCATAACTGCAGGGACGCGTGGCGAATTCTGATGGAGACACATTAGCGTGCGGTTGAAAGTAGTGGAGCATGTTCAGGAGAGATTGATGGCCTGGATGCCACGTTGCATAACTTCTAGAGAAGTGGATAACTGGTACAGGACACGTGAGAACGTGTGTTGACTGTAATCCTGGATATGGTTGCTGTAATACGCTGCCTCGTTGAAGGAGAGTTATACGCTGACTTGGATGATGTAGAAACAAAATAAAGCTGATACGCTTACTGGAGAAGAAAGGAGTCGTACGCTCACTTGATGAGGAAGGAGTCATATAGACTTCATACGCTCACTGAAGAAGGAAGGAGTCGTATAGACTTCATACGCTCACTGAAGAAGGAAGGAGTCGTATAGACTTCATACGCTCACTGAAGAAATGGCCACGTGGCCATCATCAATCTTCTCTGATACGCCATATCTTCAAATAACTGTCAAAAGATTTTCTCGAGCATCGTGACTACAGATATGACGGCTGACAGACTGTCAAAACTGACAGTAATGATGGCTTTGCATTAATGATCTGCTGAGCTGTCCTCGAAAAAGATAAAACCAACTCTTCGAATACATATATGACGGCTAGTCTCCATTGGACAGCTGTCTTTGCACAAAAGACGACGTGTCAGATTCATCCTTTATTAAATATATGCCGTACTGTCATCCCAGAAAATAATAAAATATTTACTGAGCGTATGGCCTGTAGATGAGCGTATGGCCTTGACTGAGCATATGGCTTTGAGCGTATGGCTTGGACTGAGCATATGGCTTTGAGCGTATGGATTAAAATGACAGCGTGTCATAATTTTCCACATCCTACATCTACAACCAGTACCCATTCTGGCCCCAACATCTGTCCCACCACCAGCACAAGTTCCACATCCAGTACCAGCCATGTGCCCGGCACCAGCGATGTATCCAACATTTTCCATGCATCCAACACCAGTGATGTATCCAGCCCCTATGATGTATCCAACACCTGTTCTGCCTTCGCCACCTCCACTGGACAACGTTGCTCTCCTCAGAATCTTCCAGCAGCTCATCACTTCCCAGATGGAGCAAGCCAACACCTTTGGCGACACCTTGAGAGAGGCTCTCCAGACTAGAGATGCTCCACGACCGCGTCCTGGAACTTCCAAGAATTTCATGGACCTTAGGCCCAGGGAATTCAAGGGGACGGAAGGGATTCTCTACGCGGATGAGTGTTTAGAGAACGTGGATCAAATTCTTTGGATGACTCGAATTCCTGAAGACCTGAAGATCGAGTCAGCTAGCATGCAACTTTACGACATTGCCCGCACATGGTATAGAGATGAACCCCGATTTACCGTACCCGATGTAACTTGGAAAGAGTTCAAGGAACTGTTCAAGACGATGTTCTATCCCGAAGCAGCCCGTGAAGAGTTGGAGAACGAGCTCGAGAGCCTGGAGCAGGGCAACCTCTCTATTGACGAATACTCGTCGAGTTCTTCTGCCTCAGTCGCTTCGCAGATGCCTTGACCCCTGCAGCCAAAGCCAAGAAGTTCAGAAAAGGGCTATCTCATGAAATTTGCATCGCCATTGCCACCAGCCAGGCCACCACATACGAAAGAATCTTGAAGGTTGCACAGGACGTAGAGAAGGAGCTGAAGCGCAAGCAGAAGAGAGGCCGAGACACGTATGGAGGAGGCAGCGGCCGATCGGGAGTGGCGAAATGCCCCAACATTCCAGCATAGCAGCATCATCATCAAACAAAAGACACCCCAAATTGAGAGCTTCCAATATGTCAGTATTGCAGAAAGAAGGGACACAGTGAGAGCGATTGCCGCTGGAGACTAGGACAATGTTTAAACTATGGTTCGGATCAATATCAGTTGCGAGATTGCCCAAAGCGTCGACCTGTAGCACCAGGAGGGCAAGCTTTTGCCATGATCATGGAGGATACGGTGGCACCACAAAAAGCAGCTAACGGAAATTCCTAGTAGAGTATATCAGTGGTACAGTAGAAAATGGCTTGAGAGTAGTTGAGATATGTTTTGATAGCAATATATATTTAGACTATTCATTCTAATATATTTGAGCACTTTAAATTTCGAGGATGAAATTATTTTAAGGTGGGTAGATTTGTGAGCCCTTGAGACTAAAATTTTGAAACTTTCCTTTTATATATATATATATATGTGGTTTTTTTTAAATCAATCCTCTAAGTGAACTAGCCATAGCATAAGGCCTTACTAATAATAGTTATGCAAAAACCATAAAAAGAGGGGGGCTTTTGCTAATTGCCATATTTGAAAATTTCTCTAACAGCCAAAACCTTTTGAGATCATATCCTCTGTTCGACCGAACAGGTTGGATATTAATGAGATCCCTTAAAAACCCTTAGCATGATCTCAATTCAACCCAAAATCAAATACTATCCTATCTAAACCTCGTATTTATATGCAAGGGATCGGTCAACTCTTTTCCCCAAACCCTAAATTTTGTGCCCCAAGATCGAGCTTGTGCAAACCAGGAACAAGGACTTGCTGTTGAATATGAGACTTCGGACTGCCACAGCAGTAGAGGATTGGCCGAGGAACGATCGAGAAAGGAACTCGGGTTTTGCTTGGATTTCCAAAAGAGGTACGCCAATCTATTCTTAGGCTTATGAATACTGCCATTAACAAAACCATAAATAGAGATAGGTAGGTGTTTGATTTAACTCTTAGTAAGAATCAATGGAGGAGGGTGCATAAGTCCCTGTTCAATTAAACGCAGGGGGAGATATTAGCTATGCATATCCTAGGTTGCTACAGAAAATTGGAGAAACTAGTTAAGACGACTGTTTAGCCTCCGTTCTGGCACATCCATTCCATCTCACCTGTCATGAAGTATCAACCATCGACTAGCAAGAGTATCAAAACATTGTATCAGTATATACTAGAAAGAATAGGAGTAGTTGTATTAGATTGGCATTGTCATTAGAAATTGAGTACTAGACGAGCCAAGATGAGATTGGTGGTACCAGAGTAGATGGGGGGTATTTCAGTACTCATGTGTCTAATAAGATACGAGCACGTGTAGACATTGTATATATACACACATATATCCGAATCCTAAACTTAGATGGTTGAGATGCCTGATTTTTACCTAAGAAAACTTGATACTTGGTAGCAAATTCCAATACTGGTATCAGAATTGATACTCAGTATCACATCTGGCTCAGTATGTCGGATTTGATACTTGGATTCAGTTTTGTATACTTGGTACCAGGTTCGAATTTGGTATCTGATGGGATACCTGGTATCGGTTTGGGTTCAGAGTTTAAAGACAGATCATGAAGTGCTATATGAGGGCAATAGCAGTTGAATAAATTAGAGAGGTTTTGTTTCAATTGTATGTATGTTAGGTGGTGTTGGGTTTGAGGGTGTTAGTGGTGGGACTTGTGAGTGAGTGGTATCTGAGTGTTAGCACCGAAGGGCTTTATTGAGTTTTTCCTGTGCAGTCCCCAACTTACCATCCTCTATTTTGTTAGCATTAAGTAGATAGGGGACCTGGGTATCATGCCTCCCCATTCAGTTTTCCTAAAACCTGTTCATTCTAATGCCTTATTGTGTCAGTTATTGATAAGGTTCAGTCATTTTACCTTGAGTGATGTATGAGACTGGAGAGTGAGGTAGTAGGGTTTGCCACTGATTGTAACAGAAGGTAATGAAAGGGGTATGGGTTTGTGTTAGAGGCTTTAAAATATTTATACCTCAGATTATCCTAGACCTGTGCAGCCCTGTGCAATGCCCTGCCCCTTAGCCAGACATTAGCCTATCTCACTGTTTTGTTTCAGACGATCACATCAGATCCTCTCTGAGGTTGAGTCCCTACCTAGTACTGTCCTTCATCATTTTGTAATGGCACGATATCCTCCTTTGGAGTTGTTCTGCAACCATGAGCAATCAATACCTAATGCCCATATCCTTTAGGCTCGCTAATGTCCAACATATGTAATGGCAATCAATCCTTGTTTAGAGTTTAAGCCTTGTTCCTTCGAAGAGGACTTTCAGACCAGGTAATGTTCATTTCACATGTATTAGCTCAGTCCCAAGCTCATTTATCATTTGCCTTTCTTCACTTTGTTCTGCATATAGAGTTCAGTTCATTATTTCTATTGTGCAGACCTCTCTCTCTCTCTCTATATATATATATATATATATATATATATATACATGTCAACATTAAGAAGGGTTTGTGGTTCAACTCATATCATTGATCAGTCCTCATTGGACTTTAGTAATAGTATGGTCTTTTGACTAGGGTACTGTTTGGACATCCTCCCTAATCAGAACCTAATATCTGGCGTATTAAACCAACCTGGCAGTACTTATTGCTTTTACTACTACTATTCGAAAGGTCCTCCATCCATATTTCGTAAAGCTATAAGACGTGAGGGTAATGGTATGAATTGGGTATAATATTGGGGCCGTATCATGGCTTGACTACTAAGAGAGTGGACTGGGCACGCAACCTTAGTAACCCATTTGGGACTTCCTAGGTAACAGAGTAAAAGGAGGGGATGCCTACATGAACAAGTATAGGTAAAACACAGTGAACACATTTACTTGAACTGTTGTATACCAGACCACGTTCGGATCAATGTTCAGACCCCTCTTTGTTGTGTTTAGCAATCTACAATTCGATCCTAAACTTAGGCTATATTATTCAGTCCTTAAGAAATTGTTATGATTGGTGTCAAACCACATTTGAGTTATCCTATATGATAGAGTCAATCCTACCATGCCAATTATCCATTCCCATGAACTACATTACCCTATGTTAAGTCTCCTTTTGTTCAGTTTCTCTTGCATACTCATAATGCCCTGCATCTTGATGTCTTCTATTCTCCTTGATCAGTATTGTGAGGCAGCAACATACTGATACATGAAAGCCATGTCTTAGTGAGCCATAGAAGCATTCCTGCACAAATATAGCAATAGGAAGGATACATAAGGGAATTCCTTTAAGCTAAATGACAGCTTGGTACTGCCATTACCCATTAGAACAACTAGGATGACTTTGGCAATATTAGATAATGATAGTAGTTATACTAGAGGAGGAAAAACATAGGATGAGTCCTACATTAGGAAAAGGAGTACAGTAATGGGATGGGTTAGTGTCATACCTATGGGTAACCTAGTTAAGAATATGGAGGTTAACCTCGACAAGTGGAAAAATTGAGGAAAACCTCATATATGTAAAATAGGTTTTGAAGAACACTAGGTAGCATACCCACCTAACAATTAAAATACAAATAAACTTAGAAGTCTAAATACCAAATAGATAAGTATTTCCTGGTTGAATCACCATTAACATTGTAAGTTATAAACAGGTTCATTGGACTTTTGACTCAACACTTGGCCCGTGCTAGCAGCTCAGGACCACAAGTAAGTATACCTTGTCGAACATATGCAATATTTACATTGTATCCTTCTATTGTACTTTTCCATATGGTTACCTATTTCTCATATTGTGACTGGTTGTCATCGGCTACTTTACTTGTTTTCTAGACTACGTACACGTAGAATATTCGTTATTGCTTGTCTATTGGTCTTATTGTGTTATCGTGTCTTGTGATAGAGTTGTCAGTTTCTATACCTTGTTCTTGATTTGACAATTGACGACCGAGAGTATCTTGCATTGTACTACAGTTGAGACATACTATATATTGGAAGTATCTTACATTGTGCTACGACCTATAGCCGATTCTTCTATATTGATATTGATTGATTGACTTGACTTGTGACTTACTATAAATTGGGAGTATCTTGCATTGTACTATGATTTATAGGAGTCTACTAGTTCTTGTATTGATTAGGAGAGGAGATCTATACCAGAATTGGCTATTTTTGATTGTAATACCATCGAAACCTACTATAAATTGGGAGTATCTTGTGTTGTACTACAAGCTATAGGAGTTTTTGATTGATTGTTAGCCAAGTCTAGTATTACAGTTTCCACATGACATGTCATTCTTAGACGTTCTTCTTGTTCTGTTCTTACCTACCTTACATGTTACTGTCATATTAGTAGGCATATTTTTATGTATCTTGCTAGTCCTCTGAGGACCTGATGATCTTTTCAGGTTTAGCCGAGTTGGAGCTAGGTACAGACGAGCAGGTTTGAGCCAGCATTGGACCACGGTACCACTACAGCTGAGGGTACCTTTGATATTTAGCAGTTTGGACTCTGTTACTTTATTTCCAAGTTTCTGTTTTATTTTCGTCTATTGGTAGTAGATTTGTGTCCACCGGACGTAACTGGAAATTCTTGATAAACTTGATACTCCATTTTATATTATCATTCATTATTCAGTTTCATTTAAGTTAGTTGATTGTATCATATTTTGTGGATGAGATCTAGACTGCCGTGTTAGTCCTATAGATTCTGTGACTTGTGTATACTAGACAGCATTCTACCGCCGATACTGCGGCGTAGGCTGGACTTGGACACAGACTCCTATCCGAAAAACGGGTATGGGTCGTGACAGAGATGCTCTCCGTGTCGTACCTTCATACCGAAAAATCGTCAAGGAATGTCAGAATGTCTTCCTCCTCGGATTCTGAAGGGGTGCCACCCCCTGCACAGGAAGCTGCATCATCTTGGCGAAGGCGGTCATCCTCGGGGACGTCCAAGTCTGTTGCATAATTCCAGTGGATCGCTACCCCCTGTGTATGCTCTTGGAACGTCGGGTTATCGCATACATTGAGAGGACTGCTACCCCCGGCTTCATCTACCCCTAGGGAGGTCGAGGATGCACCCCCAGGTGTTGGAAGCTTCTTTCTGGATCGAGTGCCTAGGTAGACACCCCTATGGCTATCGGCGGCAATCCTCCAGATGAGAGTTTTCTTGCAGTGCTGGCTGAGATTGTCGGGCTGGAAGAGCCTGTCTTCTTTTCTTCCTTGCCGGAAAGAACCTTCCGAGTTGAATTACAGGAGACGAAAGAAAATTTCTCGTCTTCCGGAATTTGCGCCTATTTCTCAAGTTGTTGTCGAACATGTGCTGGCTGGTGCAGTCATTGGAAAATGGACTGCCGATCTTCAGGTGCTACCGACTTGTTGTAGCAGCAGTTGATGATGACTTAGGTGCAACGACGTCCCGAAAAGGGCTCATCACATGCCAAGGTTTTTTTTCTCCTTACGTTTGTTAGTAATCATATCTCGTAAGTCGATAGCAGACTGATCTACCTTTGCATCCAATTTGTGGACTCGGGTATCCCGAGCACACGGGTGCGTAGGTATCATGTTTGTACCCTGATCCGAGGCTAGTAAAAGTTCTTGCTTTCGATCGTTGGAGGGAGACTTTTGAGATCCACCCTGTCCGTTAGCCTTGGGGGACTGGACACGGGTGGTTCTGTACAACTTTCCCTTAGGAACCCGTATAACAGTTAACGGTGCCCGTTGACGGTCAGCAGCTTGGACAGTTGACTAAGCTTGTTGGACCAGCACTATCCTAGACTTCTTTGACTTAGCACCCGAAGGCGCATAGTAAGAAGTGTCCAGATTGGCATATTCCATATTTTCAATAGACCGCATGGGGTCGGGACCGTATGAGAGACAGTCGAATACAGAGCTTTTGACTGGGCCGCACACTGTCTGCGGCCAGGATTGGCTGCCGCATAGGCTATATACCTGCAGTCCGAGTTGGCTGCCGCATGGGCCATCTACCTACGGTCGGGGTTGGCTGTCGCATGGGCCATCTGCCTGCGTCCAGAGTTGGCTGCTGTAACGCCACAGTCACAAAATACGTAGGACTAGAAACGTAGACATGCCAGCTGTATACATACGAAGTACACTCCAATATATGGAAACCTCGTATGAATACATAAGCTGTAAAATGTAGTAGAACCATAACTAATCTCATCCACGCAAAATAAATGAATAAAAGACATCATATAAAGATAATGAATTATCTTGATACAATATGTTGGGCGGAGACAAATCCACTACCAACAAGTAAAGGAAAAATACATAGAAAAAGATATGAATTTGGCGAGCGAAGCGAAGACGATCCAAGCGCAATCATCCTCGAAGAAATAGAGATGGTCATATCTAGAGCTAGAGCACCTGCGAAAGACAAGAACACACACCTGGAGAGATAACCAGGTCCTTAGAGGGACGTAACAAGACATATAATATCATGCCATATAAACTGAATAAATATTGCTCAAATAAATAAGTCAATCGAATTATAACATGGTCCAATACACACCTACTGTACGAGCGTACCATCCCCCATCCAAACAAGGACAGGAGATGGTAAACTAATTTACGGTGACGTATCTTTCCATGCTATGAATCCAATATGGTATTCGGACCCCAACAAGGTTCAATACCTTCTCATCGAAGTAGTAAGTCACACCTACAACCAAACAAGGACAAGATGTGACGAACTAATCCGTGACAAGTTATTGTTCCAAGCCACGGTCAGATACAAGTATCCAAACCAAAAGTACTCATACCTAACGGATAAGGGCGCCTAACCAACTCTAGGTGAATGCAGTTTTAAGAACAGTTCATGGTCGCATGACTACCCGATCAATACCAATACAGTACCTCAGTAGCGAGTCACAACACCATATATTATTCCTCAGTACCGAGCGAGTCTATAGCATATAGTCTACCTATCGTTCCTCAGTAGCGAGCGAGTCTACGATAGATAGGGTGGTAGTCAACTTCCAATCATGTTCTCTCCGCCAATGCCAACTCATAACTGCTAAGTCTTCTAGCATGCAATTCTAATAGTAGTTATTTTCTAATGTACGGCTTATACGTACTGGTGGCCAGCCAATCACGTATGTCCGAGTCCTATATGTGACTCACAACAACGTGGTATAAATGTGCCAAGGCCTATGTATGCAACACACATGGTGGTCCCTTAAATTTAGGTTTAATGTGTAAGAAAAATAATACATAGCAGGAGAATATAAATGAACAGTAAGTTCTAACAGGTTATGCCATGTATCACAGTTTATTTTGCATAAAGAAAATAATGAATAATACATAAAATATGAGCTAAAATAATTAAACAGCAAATGGCAAGGTGTCTTGCCTGGTAGTACGCCTAGTGTGCTGCAATGATCAAACTGGCATGGAGTTATGACTTCGGTGCAACAACTATGCAAGGTGACCTCTGATGGTAGCACGGACAGTTCCATTGGGTCCAGAAGTGTCAAATTAGCTAGGGTCGATAAGGGAGAGGTATGGTATTGGCATGGAATAAGAATAATGGACCTAGTTACGGATATAAGGATAATAAAAGAAATTGGATAAAATAAGGTAGATATGATTTTAGAAACTATTTATAATACTAAAATAGAGTTTTGTTTAGTAAAAAAAAAACAATTTATTTAAAACTTTGAAATTCATGAATCTTTTTAGGACAAAAATTTTAGGTTTTGCCAATATATATATATATATATATATATATATATATATATATATATATATATATAAATAAAAAAATAAAATATATATATATATATATATATATATATATATATATATATATATATATATATATATATATATATATATATATATATATATATTTCTTTTAGGCTAAAACCTATATTTTATCAATCAAAATAAATAATTTAAAAATGCTAGAAAATTTTCGTAGATAAAATAGTTTTTGGAAAAAAAATGTAATTTCTAGAAAACTTTAAATTGTCAAAGTAAAATTTTGGGTTAAAGCTACCTTTTGAAAATAGATGGAATAATATTTTCATCAAATCCCTAAATTAATAATACAAATAAATTTAACAACAACCATAAATTAATAATAAGTATGCTACTTATTATTATAATGTACACATACTGATATAACTAGATATTTCAAAATAATAACATGAATAAAAAGCAAATAAGGAAAACAATTAAAAATAAGGTAAAGAAAATAACCATAACCAAAGCAAACGTACAACGGTACTAATCATAGCTATAATGAACACATACTTATACAATAACACAAACAGTAAGACAAATAAGAAAAAAAACAAGTAAAATAAAATAGAATAAAGAAAGAACCATAACAAAACAAATGGGCGGCACTACCGATGTTCCTATTCTACTTAAGGGGAGAAGAGTGGTGGAAACCGAAATTTGTCGAGGGAGAGCTGAAGAGAGAGAGAGAGAGAGCGGTGGAGGAAGATGAGAGGGAGCGAGAGGCTCAGGAGTTCTCGGGAGGCGAGCGGTCGCGGCTACGCGGTGGCGGCACTCGGCGCGACCGCCGGCGTCGAGGCTGGGGGAACCGGGAAGAGGGGAAAGGACGGGAACGAGGGGGTTTCCCTGTGGAGGTCGACAAGATGGGTGGAGCACGTCGCGGATGCGGCATCTCGAGCACGCGAGGCCCAGGCGGAGAGGGGCGGACGCGCGCGGAGGTGGTGGTTCAGGTGAGTCTCCTGGTTGCTTTGGTTTTTGGTGATGGTGGTTGTGTGATATTTTGGGGGGTTTGAGGTTCTTGACGGCGGTGGTCGTGGGGCTGTGCCGCGGTGATCATCCATGGATTGGGTTTTCGGTGTGTGGATGATGGTGCCGGTGGAGGTCGTTGGCTATGGCGGCGCTGTTGCCGCGGCTCGGATGGTGTCGGGACGGCCGGAGAAGGTGGCGAGGCTGCTGGGTTCGGGTGGTGATGATGAGGGATGGTCGAAGGCTGGTAGGCGGGGCTTGGTCGGGATATTGTTGCGGGGTGGCCTGATGGTGGCTATGGCCGGAGGTCGGAGATTCGGGTCAAAAAGAAAGGGGTGAGCGTGAAGGAGGCAGGGAGTGTCGGCAGCGGGTGAAGGTGGACGAGTTAGAGGGATAGGGATAGGGTTAGGATTTTGTTGGTGTCGGGGTGTGTCCGACACGGAAAAGATAATGTAATTGTAAATATGGAATAAATGGGATGGGCACAAACACGATGCACGAACATTTGTGTGGAAATTTTATAGAGAAATTTGTGGAGAGAAAAAATAATGGAGGAGTACCTGCCTATTTATAGGATGTGGGAATTTCCATTAAGATAGGGATTAGGATTAGTTTAAACCCAAAATAGATAACTCGTAATTTAATTTAAAATCAATCAAATCAAATTCCAAATCCAAATCCAATTTAAATTAAATTCTTTTAGTTTAAAAATCAAATAGGATAGATAAATTTTCAAGCCTAGATATTATTTTAGCTATTTAAATATATCTATAAAATTAATTCAAGATTTAAATTGCCATAATATTTTTAAAATATGTTTTTCCCAAAATGCTATTATAATAATTTAAAAATTACATTAATATTTTTAAATATCTTTTTGAATAATAAAATATTAATATTAATAAATCTCGAAAATTACATTTTTATTTAAAATAGACTAGCAAAATATTTATGAAATATATGTATGCACTAAGAATATTATTTATTCTAAATAAAAGGCTTTTCATAAATAAAATCATAAATTTAGGAAATTTTCATAGCTAAATTAAATATTACATATATTATTTTGAAACTATAAAAATAAGAAAAATGTTTTTCTAAAAATATGTACGCTCGCACATATTCGCACTCGCTGAGCAATTACGAAAAATAAAATTTTGTGTACGACGTACAATTCGACTACGCGACGTACAATACAAAATTTTAAATCGGTACCAAATTTATTAAAAATATAATAGTAGAAATTTAGGGGTTTTACATCCTACCCAACTTAAAAGAATTTCGTCCTCGAAATTTAGAATTTCGTAGGGGGTGAGAAGGCACAACGGTAGATAGAAGGGTTCCTTAAAGAAGTTTATATGGTCGTAGTCTAGGTTGAGGATATGATTAAGAGACGATTGTAATCACTCTTAAATTCAAGTAATTAGAAAGTCAAGATTGTAGAATTAGGGACGAGGGAAAGGTCGAGGAGTTTATGATGAAGACATAGTAACATCGAGTGAGAATGGTCATAGCCGATAGGAAGGCTAGTGGAAGTTCTAGTATAACGCCTTCGTCCTTCTAAAATAGGTGAAGGCGAAAGCAATATAGAGTTCGAAGGAGGCGTTATCGAATACGAATACGTGATTCAAAGACGATCGAATAATTTCAAAGAAATTGTCAAAGCAGTCGTAGATGGGATTCTAGAGGGCAAGTTTAGCTATGTCCCTATCCACGTAGAACGATAGATAAAAGCAAACCAAAGTGCACTTGGTTGATCAGACCATTATGTACCGGTTCCGATTAGACAACATGCTAGTGAGCGCTCAATAGCATATGTCATGAACAAACTCGATAAAGAATAAGCTTGCAAAAACTAGGCTACAATAGCATCATTAGTCAAAATGGTAAATACATAGGCACGAGAAATTAAGATTTAAAGAATGTAGAATGATTCTAAGTCATACAGTCGTCCTATAGTCTTCTTGTCTAAGTCCTTGGTTGGCTAAACGGGTTAGGTCTTCTAGATTTTAGGATCTAAATAAGCTTGCTATATAGGTCACTTGGTCAAAGGGGTTGCTAGTTCATAAGTTATTCTACCCAACTTAAAGAATTAAACTAATGGTATTTTGGGACAACTAACTAGTAGGGTCAATCTCTAGCAAGCACGAAGGGAAGATAAGAATAGGGATGGAAGGAAGTAAGCAAGATGCAATTGATGAGTCAAACGGTAGATAAAATCAAGGAAAGAGGTCAAGTACGTGGATGAGAGCCTAGACTTCTAATCCTATACGCAGGCTTGCTTGGTACGGTAAAGTAACCAAACAATTTATCTTGACCTGGATGGGCCACCACAAAAACAAGTAACGCTCCAGTCCCAAAATATGTAGGACTAGGAACGTAGACATGCCAGCTGTATACATACGAAGTACACTCCAATATATGAAAACCTCGTATGAATACATAAGCTGTAAAATGCAGTAGAACCATAACTAATCTCATCCACGCAAAATAAATGAATAAAGACATTATATAAAGATAATGAATTGTCTTGATATAATATGTTGGGCGGAGACAAATCCACTACCAACAAGTAAAGGAAAAATACATAGAAAAAGATATGAATTTGGCAAACGAAGCGAAGACGATCCAAGTGCAATCATCCTCGAAGAAATAGAGATGGTCATAGCTAGAGCTAGAGCATCTGCGAAAGACAAGAATACACACCTGGAGAGATAACCAGGTCCTCAGAGGAACGTAACAAGACACATAATATCATGCCATATAAACTAAATAAATATTGCTCAAATAAATAAGTCAATCGAATTATAACATGGTCCAATACACATCTACTGAACAAGCGTACCATCCCCCCAACCAAACAAGGACATGAGATGGTAAACTAATTCACGGTGACGTATCTTTCCATGCTATGAATCCAATATGGTATCCGAACCCCAACAAGGTTCAATACCTTCTCATCGAAGTAGTGTAATGCCCATATCTCGTATTACGTATTTGGAATACGTGTACGTATTTTGACCCATATTGTATGTTTTCCTGCTTGATTTATTTTGGCATTTCACTGATTGGCTTGGTTCAGTTCGGTTTATTTGACCTTACTTGTTTTGGTTTATCATGTGGAGAACCACTCCCACCTACCACCACTCCCACCATAAATATCAATCCCACTCTCTCTCTTCCATTATACTCATTACTCATTTCTTCTCCATCTTTATTTCTCCACCAACCAGAGAGAGTGGAGAGCTTAGGCAAGTGCATCTTGCTTCATGGAGGAAGTCCATTTTTATTGTTCCATTGTCTTCCTCATGTGTTTCTAACCCGCTTTAGTACTTAGCATTTTTCATTTCTGTGGTTAATTTCTTGTAGATCTAGTTTTGTGGTATTTCGATTTCCATGAGTTTTGATCTATCAAACTTGTATATTTTTGCTAGTTAATGGTTCCATGTTGTAGAAAATTTTGTTCTACCCCATTTTGACCTATGGAAGTTCAGATTTGGACTCTGGATGATGGAATTATGGAGCTTGGAAGCATGGCTTCATGGTGTTCTTTTCCTCGAAAAGTGGAGGAGAAGAACAGTACTTGACCGCATAACTATTTCATGCGGCAAGTGTTCTTTCCTGCCGCATGGACAAATCCAGCCGCATGAGCATTAATTTATTGCCTTGGCCACATGGCCATTTTTTTTCAACGTTTGCTAGCATGCATTAATTGCATGTCCATTTAATTAATTGTCTTGTATTTTCCCAGCCGCATATGGCCTTAGCAGTCGTAGCCGCATGAGCTTTTAGATTTAATGCATGCTTTAAGCTTGCATGCATTAGCAGCATAAGCTTTTATTTAATGTATTAATTAAATTTTCCACTTATAGTTGAGCCGCATATGGCTATTGGCCATTTCTAGCCGCATGGCTTTTCTTTAGCATGCATAAGCTTGCATTAAAGCTTGCATGGGAGCATGCATGCATCAGCATACGTAAACTTTGCATTTAGCTTCTTGCATGGAAGCTTGCATTAAATAGAAGCATGCATTAGTAATTATTCACATGCATCTAGTAATTAATTTGCTAGCCACCATTAGCATCAAAGTATGCAACAGCAAGCATACATGCTTATGTATTATAGTAATGGCCGCATGGCCCAACTACTTGGCCGCAGGATAGCTTGCATAAATATTATATATTATATCATTAGCTTACAATAGATGCGTTGGTATATGCGGCTCAAATTGGCCATTGAGCCGCATATGGCTTGCTAATATATATTATATATGCTTTAGCCTATATTTAATGTATACGGTTAATCACCTGCTCACTTGGCCGCATGCATTGTTTGAGTGGCCACGTGCCATATTTTGTCGCATACACCATGGTGTGCTGGCCTCATTAGTATGAAGCATTAATTGTAGGGGGGTCCCACTAGGTTTGCATCCATGTAATTTTAGGCCCCATGGCCCCAGTACTTGAGTGGCCACGTGTCCTTTTCTTTACTTGAGTGGAAGCTTGCATTTATTGCGAGTTCCTCTCTCCTTGTCTTTTTTGGTTGTATGAATATTTCTTGTTGGCCGCATGGCCCCCCTTCAGTTATTTTCTGGCCGCATGAGCATTGGCTGGCCGTATGGGTGGCCTCCCATTCTCTTTGGCCGCATGTATGTTCTCCCACTTTTGGGCCGCATGGGGTCCATTTTGATTGGTTAAATATTTTATTTGCCTGAATTATGGTCAGAATTTCTTCCCACTCCCAACATGAAAGTTGTACAGTTTTTCCTTGGCTTCAAGAATATATATATATTATATTATATTATTATTTAATTGCATAAGTTTCTCTCCTCCTTGATAAATGAGAATGACTAGACAGTAACCCGTAGTGGTGCACTCTTGACAGTGAATTTGACATGATAACTTGGCATGATAATTCTTGATAGTGGTCCACCGTGGCGCACTCTTGACATGATAAACCTGACATGATATTTCTCGAAATGCTGTTGCGACGGCTAACATGACACGACAAGAATGAATGACCTGGACACCGTGGACGATTATGCTTGTACAAATGAACCAGTATTGTCTTGCATCATGTCTAGGACTGGGACCCTGACTACCACGGTCAGGGCTACCCACTGAAATCGACTAAGACTAATAACTAGAATAATTCAGTAGTCATGAGAGATTTCTCCAGTTATAAGCGATCCCGTTATCCCGGCCACAATTGTTTGGACTTGTAGCCTGCCGTCGAGTAGGGCACATTTCCAGTCCACTCTCATGTAGGGGACTTCATGAAACAATTTCTACGCATGCTGTCATGTGTTGCACACCAAGCTACCTAATAATTCTTGATAATTGCTTAATGAATCCCAGTCGCCTGGATAACCTGGATTAGCTGCAGGGCTTGTGGCTGGTAGAATATCTCATTGCATATTGCTAGTAACTAGGCCTATGATAACCCTAGTTAGTTAAAGTATCAAGCCATACTTATTGCTTGGCCGTGAATGATTGGATGGAGTCTAGTCTTGTCTTGATCCTGTACAAGATTGTTACTTGACCTGATTTCTTATATTTTATCTTGTCGATAAATGGTGGGAGAAACCAAGTTCTGTTCAGACGAAGGGTTACAACCCCGGTCCTTATTTGGTTTACGGGTTGTAACCTGGTTATCTGAATAGTCCCATGGTTATCTCATCGTATATCACCTGTCATGCTTGATACGTTTTACCTTATCAATAAGCAATTGAGGCTGGTTTCTATTCAGGCGAAGGATTGTAACCCCGGTCCTTGTTTGGTTTAAGGGTTACGGTCTGGCTACTTGAATAGTTTCTTCGTGCTCAATATATTATTGTTATCTCAGTTATTATCAGTATCTTTTAATTACCCTTGCTATTCATTTGTGCTATTTGCTGGTTTTAGTTCCTAAGTGAAGCCTCCTTTGTGGCACTTGCTCTTTCTGGGGTCTGACCCAGCTGGTTTTATATGGCCAGATACCGGAGCAACTCCCGAGGATCTACCGACCTTCCAGCCAGATGGTGACCACTAGAAGGAATCCTGGCAACGAGTGGGTTTATTTTGACTCTCCCACTCTATTGTAAAATTATTCTTTTGAGGCGTTTAGCCGTCGAGCAAGTGTTAGCTCGTGTACATTTTACTTATTGTCTGCCTACGGGCTGTAACATGATTGGCAACCTAGGGTTGATCATGTATGACTAAACTCTCGCTAGTCCTGACATTTCGTACGACTAGCTTCATGATCAGCTGAATATGTAATGTTTGGGACGCCTTACTATTGTATTTTTGGTGATCTTATATCTTGAAATATTTACTTATTTGCTTGTGATTGAGACACTAGGCTTGTTATTGACCATACAAGACTGATGGCTTGTAGATAAACCCTCATATATCTAGACAGCCGTGACCGTATAGTGGAGTGGACCCCATTTCATTATACGTAGCTGGCTATGTCTGCCCCCGCTCTCCAGTGTTCTGGTTCTGGGGCGTGACATGGTTTAAGTGGTGGCCCACGCAGGTCTTGTAAATCAAGATATGTGAGGGTTTGCCGAATAGATATCTCAATCAGTACTCACCCTTGATCTCTGTTCGTATTCTTTGAATCCCTAAAATTCTTGTCCTGATCACATGCTTGTAATCGTTGATCTGTCCTGGTCCTTATTGTTCCTTATGTCATCTTCTTCAGCGACATTGTTCCTGGACCTGCCGATCAGCAAGGCGGAGTGCCTCCCGTGGACCAGCAGCAACCAAAAGATCAGACCCAGCACTCAGAAGTAGCCTCCCGGGTCATGCCTCCTGGAGATCCCGAGCTACCAGTTCAGCCCGTCCAGCCTGCAGAGCCCTATGATGGAGCCTTGGTGGAAGTTATCATAGAGTTGCTTGCATCGCAGGATCGTCGAGGAGACGCCTTGCGTCAGGCAGTGGCAGATGCTCTGGACAGAGGTGGACATCATGGGAACAGTGCAGCGAACAGTGATAGGACCAAAGGTCGAAAGCGATCTC
The DNA here is from genome assembly GCA_029216955.1 of Iris pallida. Taxonomy (NCBI): domain Eukaryota; kingdom Viridiplantae; phylum Streptophyta; class Magnoliopsida; order Asparagales; family Iridaceae; genus Iris; species Iris pallida. The sequence goes on from JANAVB010034220.1 coordinate 1,201,570, forward strand.
ACGGCCAGGTGAATCAGTCGTCAGCCCCAGCAGCTAGAGCTTTGACCATTGGAGCTCCGGAAAGGATAGCTTCAGTTATGTCGGTTCAATATTCATTCCCGACGTGTCCTCAGCAGCAGAAAAAGAAGCAGTCGTTCCCCATAGGCTGCTCTTATTGTGGGAAGCCTGGACATGTTGTTTCAGAATGTTGCAAGGCTCGAGGATTGTGTTTGCTATGTGGAGCGCCAGACCACAAGGTAGGGTCCTGCCCATTCAGGACTGACTCGTCACCAGCCATGACCAGTTCATCCGTTAGGGGACCAGCCCCACTACCAGTCCAGCAGCAGTTTCCATCCCCGAGGTCGTTGCCGACGCAGGCCCAAGCTTTTCAGCAGCAAAGGCCTCAGCAGTATGTCCAGATGCAATTTCTGTATAGGCAGAGGGGATTCTAGCAGAGACCCCAACCATATGTCCTGACCCCATCTCAGATTCAGAACCGGCAGAGAGGTTCCTTGCAGGATATCTTTCATCTTCCTTGCCTTCAAATTTCTTGCTTACATGATTGAATGTTTGATTGATTGATTGCTTAGTATAGCTTGTCCTTGCATCTCTAGCCACTTGATTAAATTTCGAGGATGGAATTCTTTTAAGGTGGGTAGAGTTGTAATGCCCATATCTCGTATTACGTATTTGGAATACGTGTATGTATTTTGACCCATATTGCATGTTTTTTTGCTTGATTTATTTTGGCATTTCACTGATTGGCTTGGTTCGGTTCGGTTTATTTGACCTTGCTTGTTTTGGTTTATCATGTGGAGAACCACTCCCACCTACCACCACTCCCACCATAAATATCAATCCCACTCTCTCTCTTCCATTATACTCATTACTCATTTCTTCTCCATCTTTACTTCTCCACCAACCAGAGAGAGTGGAGAGCTTAGGCAAGTGCATCTTGCTTCATGGAGGAAGTCCATTTTTATTGTTCCATTATCTTCCTCATGTGTTTCTAACCCACTTTAGTACTTAGCATTTTTCATTTCTGTGGTTAATTTCTTGTAGATCTAGTTTTATGGTATTTCGGTTTCCATGAGTTTTGATCTATCAAACTTGTATATTTTTGCTAGTTGATGGTTCCATATTGTAGAAAATTTTGTTCTACCCCATTTTGACCTATGGAAGTTCAGATTTGGACTCTGGATGATGGAATTATGGAGCTTGGAAGCATGGCTTCATGGTGTTCTTCTCCTCGGAAAGTGGAGGAGAAGAACAGTACTTGACCGCATGACTATTTCATGTGGCAAGTGTTCTTCCCTGCCGCATGGACAAATCCAGCCGCATGAGCATTAATTTATTGCCTTGGCCACATGGCCATTTTTTTTCAACGTTTGTTAGCATGCATTAATTGCATGGCCATTTAATTAATTGTCTTGTATTTTTCCAGCCGCATATGGCCTTAGCAGTTGTAGCCGCATGAGCTTTTAGATTTAATGCATGCTTTAAGCTTGCATACATTAGCAGCATAAGCTTTTATTTAATGTATTAATTAAATTTCCCACTTATAGTTGAGCCGCATATGGCTATTGGCCATTTTTAGCCGCATGGCTTTTCTTTAGCATGCATAAGCTTGCATTAAAGCTTGCATGGGAGCATGCATGCATCAGCATACGTAAACTTTGCATTTAGCTTCTTGCATGGAAGCTTGCATTAAATGGAAGCATGCATTAGTAATTATTCACATGCATCTAGTAATTAATTTGCTAGCCACCATTAGCATCAAAGTATGCACCAGCAAGCATACATGCTTATGTATTATAGTAATGGCCGCATGGCCCAACTACTTGGCCGCAGGATAGCTTGCATAAATATTATATATTATATCATTAGCTTACAATAGATGCATTGGTATATGCGGCTCAAATTGGCCATTGAGCCGCATATGGCTTGCTAATATATATTATATATGCTTTAGCCTATATTTAATGTATACGGTTAATCACCTGCTCACTTGGCCGCATGCATTGTTTGAGTGGCCACGTGCCATATTTTGCCGCATACACCATGGTGTGCTGGCCTCATTAGTATGAAGCATTAATTGTAGGGGGTCCCACCAGATTTGCATCCATGTAATTTTAGGCCCCATGGCCCCAGTACTTGAGTGGCCACGTGTCTTTTTCTTTACTTGAGTGGAAGCTTGCATTTATTGCGAGTTTCTCTCTCCTTGTCTTTTTTGGTTGCATGAATATTTCTTGCTGCCGCATGACCCCTCCTTCAGTTATTTTCTGGCCGCATGAGCTTTGGCTGGCCGCATGGGTGGCCTCCCATTCTCTTTGGCCGCATGTATGTTCTCCCACTTTTGGGCCGCATGGGGTCCACTTTGATTGTTTAAATATTTTATTTGCCTGAATTGTGGTCAGAATTTCTTCCCACTCCCAACATGAAAGTTGTACAGTTTCTCCTTGGCTTCAAGAATATATATATATATATTATATTATATTATTATTTAATTGTATAAGTTTCTCTCCTCCTTGATAAATGAGAATGACTTGACAGTGACCCGTAGTGGTGCACTCTTGACAGTGAATTTGACATGATAACTTGGCATGATAATTCTTGATAGTGGCCCACCGTGGCGCACTCTTGACATAATAAACCTGACATGATATTTCTCGAAATGCTGTTGCGACGGCTAACATGACACGACAAGAATAAATGACCTGGACACCGTGGACGATTGTGCTTGTACAAATGAACCAGTATTGTCTTGCATCATGTCTAGGACTGGGACCCCTGAGTACCACGGTCAGGGCTACCCACTGAAATCGACTAAGGCTAATAACTAGAATAATTCAGTAGTCATGAGAGATTTTCCCAGTTACAAGCGATCCCGTTATCCCGGCCACAATTGTTTAGACTTGTAGCCTGCCGTCGAGTAGGGCACATTTCCAGCCCAGTGTCATGTGGGGTACTTCATGAAACAATTTCTACGCACACTGTCATGTGTTGCACACCAAGCTACCTAATAATTCTTGATAATTGCTTAATGAATCCCAGTCGCCTGGATAACCTGGATTAGCTACAGGGCTTGTGGCTGGTGGAACATCTCATTACATATTACTAGTAACTAGGCCTATGATAACCCTAGTTAGTTAAAGTATCAAGCCATACTTATTGCTTCGTCGTGAATGATTGGATGGAGTCTAGTCTTGTCTTGATGCTGTACAAGATTGTTACTTGACCTGATTTCTTATATTTTATCCTGCCGATAAATGGTGGGAGAAACCAAGTTCTGTTCAGACGAAGGATTACAACCCCGGTCCTTGTTTCGTTTACGGGTTGTAACCTGGTTATCTGAATAGTCCCATGGTTATCTTATCGTATATCACCTGTCATGCTTGATACGTTTTACCTTATCAATAAGCAATTGAGGCGGATTTCTATTCAGGCGAAGGATTGTAACCCCGGTCCTTGTTTGGTTTAAGGGTTGCGGTCTGGCTACTTGAATGGTTTTTTCGTGTTCAATATATTATTGTTTTCTCAGTTATTATCAGTATCTTTTAATTACCCTTGCTATTCATTTGTGCTATTTGTTGGTTTTGCTTCCTAAGTGAAGCCTCCTTTGTGGTACTTGCTCTTTTTGGGGTCTGACCCAGCTGGTTTTGTATGGCCAGATACCGGAGCAACTTCCGAGGATCTACCGACCTTCCAGCCAGATGGTGACCACTAGAAGGAATCCTGGCAACGAGTGGGTTTATTTTGACTCTCCCACTCTATTGTAAAATTATTCTATTGAGGCGTTTAGCCGCCGAGCAAGTGTTAGCTCGTGTACATTTTACTTACATCTGCCTACAGGCTCTAACATGATTGGCAACCTAGGGTTGATCATGTATGACTAAACTCTCGCTAGTCCTGACATTTCGTACGACTAGCTTCATGATCAGCTGAATATGTAATGTTTGGGACGCCTTACTATTGTATATTTGGTGATCTTACATATTAAAATATTTACTTATTTGCTTGTGATTGAGACACTAGGCTTGTTATTGACCATAGAAGACTGATGGCTTGTAGATAAACCCTCATATATCTAGACAGCCGTGACCGTATAGTGGAGTGGACCCCATTTCATTATACGTAGCTGGCTATGTCTGCCCCCGCTCTCCAGTGTTCTGGTTCTTGGGCGTGACAAGTAGTAAGTCACACCTACAACCAAACAAGGACAAGATGTGACGAACTAATCTGCGACAAGTTATTGTTCCAAGCCACGGTCAGATACAAGTACCCAAACCAAAAGTACTCGTACCTAACGGATAAGGGCGCCTAACCAACTCTAGGTGAATGCAGTTTTAAGAACAGTTCATGGTCGCATGACTCCCGGTCAATACCAATACAGTACCTCAGTAGCGAGTCACAATACCATATACTATTCCTCAGTACCGAGCGAGTCTATAGCATATAGTCTACCTATCGTTCCTCAGTAGCGAGCTAGTCTACGATAGATAGGGTGGTAGTCAACTTTCAATCATGTTCTTCCCGCCCAATGCCAACTCATAACTGCTAAGTCTTCTAGCATACAATTCTAATAGCAGTTATTTCTTAACGCACGGCTTATACGTACTGGTGGCCAGCCAATCACGCATGTCCGAGTCCTATATATGACTCACAACAACGTGGTATAAATGTGTCAAGGCCTATGTATGCAACACACAAGGTGGTCCCTTAAATCTAGGTTTAATGTGTAAGAAAAATAATACATAGCAGGAGAATATAAATGAACAGTACGTAAGTTCTAACAGGTTATGCCTTGTATCACAGTTTATTTTGCATAAAGAAAATAATGAATAATGCATAAAATATGAGCTAAAATAATTAAACAGCAAATGGCAAGGTGTCTTGCCTGGTAGTATGTCTGGTGTGCTGCAATGATCAAACTGACATGGAGTTATGACTTCGGTGCAACAACTATGCAAGATGACCTCTGATGGTGGTACGGACAGTTCCATTGGGTCCAGAAGGGTCAAATTAGCTAGGGTCGATAAGGGAGAGGTATGGTATTGGCATGGAATAGGAATAATGGACCTAGTTACGGATATGAGGATAATAAAAGAAATAGGATAAAATAAGGTAGATATGATTTTAGAAACTATTTATAACACTAAAATAGAGTTTTGTTTAGTAAAAAAACAATTTATTTAAAACTTTGAAATTCATGAATCTTTTTGGGACAAAAATTTTAGGTTTTGTCAATATATATATATTTATATATATATTTCTTTTAGGCTAAAACCTATATTTTATCAATCAAAATAAATAATTTAAAAATGCTAGAAAATTTTCGTAGATAAAATAGTTTTTGGAAAAAAATATAATTTCTAGAAAAGTTTAAATTGTCAAAGTAAAATTTTGGGTTAAAGCTACCTTTTGAAAATAGCTGGAATAATATTTTCATCAAATCCCTAAATTAATAATACAAATAAATTTAACAACAACCATAAATTAATAATAAGTATGCTACTTATTATTATATTGTACACATACTGATATAACTAGATATTTCAAAATAATAACATGAATAAAAAGCAAATAAGGAAAACAATTAAAAATAAGGTAAAGAAAATAACCATAACCAAAGCAAACGTACAGCAGTACTAATCATAGCTATAATGAACACATACTTATACAATAACACAAACAATAAGACAAATAAGAAAAAAAAACAAGTAAAATAAAATAGAATAAAGAAAGAACCATAACAAAACAAAGGGACAACACTACCGATGTTCCTATTCTACTTAAGGGGAGAAGAGTGGTGGAAACCGAAATTTGTCGAGGGAGAGCTGAAGAGAGAGAGAGAGAGAGAGAGAGAGAGAGAGAGAGAGAGCGGTGGAGGAAGAAGAGAGAGAGCGAGAGGCTCAGGAGTTCTCGGGAGGCGAGCGGTCGCGGCTACGCAGGGGCGGCGCTCGGCACGAACGCCGGCGTCGAGGCTGGGGGAACCGGGGAGAGGGGAAAGGACGGGAACGAGGGGGTTCCCCTGTGGAGGCCGACGAGATGGGCGGAGCACGTCGCGTATGCGGCATCTCGAGCACGCGAGGCCCAGACGGAGAGGGGCGGACGCGCGCGGAGGTGGTGGTTCAGGTGAGTCTCCTGGTTGCTTTGGTTTTTGGTGATGGTGGTTGTATGATATTTTGGAGGGTTTGAGGTTCTTGACGGCGGTGGTCGTGGGGCTGTGCCGCGGTGATCATCCATGGGTTGGGTTTTCGGTGTGTGGATGATGGTGCCGGTGGAGGACGTTGGCTATGGCGGCGCTGTTACCGCTGCTCGGATGGTGTCGGGACGGCCGGGGAAGGTGGCGAGGCTGCTGGGTTCGGGTGGTGATGATGAGGGATGGTCGGAGGCTGGTAGACGGGGTTTGGTCGGGATATTGTGGCGGGGTGGCCTGGTGGTGGCTATGGCCGAGGTCGGAGATTCGGATCGGAAAGAAGGGGGTGAGCGTGAAGGAGGCAGGGCGTGTCGGCAGCGGGTGAAGGTGGACGGGTTGGAGGGATAGGGATAGGGTTAGGATTTTGTTGGTGTCGGGGTGTGTCCGACACAGGAAAGATAATGTAATTGTAAATATGAAATAAGATGGGATGGGCACAGACACGATGCACGAACATTTGTGTGGAAATTTTGTGGAGGAATTTGTGGAGAGAAAAAATAATGGCGGTGTACCTGCCTATTTATAGGATATGGGAATTCCTATTAAGATAGGGATTAGGATTAGTTTAAACCCAAAATAGATAATTCGTAATTTAATTTAAAATCAATCAAATCAAATTACAAATCCAAATCCAATTTAAATTAAATTCTTTTAGTTTAAAAATCAAATAGGATAGATAAATTTTCAAGCCTAGATATTATTTTAGCTATTTAAATATATCCATAAAATTAATTCAAGATTTAAATTGCCATAATATTTTTAAAATATGTTTTTCCAAAAATGCTATTATAATAATTTCAAAAATTACATTAATATTTTTAAATATCTTTTTGAATAATAAAATATTAATATTAATAAATCTCAAAAATTACATTTTTATTTAAAATAGACTAGCAAAATATTTATGAAATATATGTATGCACTAAGAATATTATTTATTCTTAATAAAAGGCTTTTCATAAATAAAATCATAAATTTAGAAAATTTTGATAGCTAAATTAAATATTACATATATTATTTTGAAACATAAAAATAAGAAAAATGTTTTTCTAAAAATATGTACGCTCGCACATATTCGCACTCGCCGAGCAATTACAAAAAATAAAATTTCGTACGCGACGTACAATACGACTACGCGACGTACAATACAAAATTTTAAATCGGTACCAAATTTATTAAAAATATAATAGTAGAAATTTAGGGATTTTACAGCTGCCGCATATACAGACTGTCCATTTCTCTTATGCGGCCTTTTCCTCGTCCGCATGGATTTCCCTTGTGCCCCCAAAAGCTCAGCATCATACTGTTTTCCTTTGCTGGATTTGGGGACAGTGGGGTTCTCTGGGGTAGAAAACCTGGCCGTAGGAGAGCTTTGATCACCGTCTTGGGCCGCAGAAGGAGCTTCTTCGAGAACCTATTCGGGGGCAACAGTTTTGTGCTTCGACGTCCTGTGGGTTCTTTTTTGGTTAGCTTACTTCTGCGACGGGCTGGCGCTCCCTTCAGAGAGCATTTCTTGGAATGCTCGTTGGTCAAAACAAACCATGAACATTTGTTGCGTAGAGCCGAGCTTGGACACGTCAAATTGCGTCACCAACTTCTCATCAGAGGAGAAAAAAGTCCCCAACAGAGTCGCCATCGTGTTTGGCATTAAATATCAAGAACCAAAATTACAGAGGAATTAAACTTGATTGCAAACTCGCTTGTACAAAAGAAAGCCTAGAAAGAAACCCTAGGAAATAATCTAAGTACAATTGTTTAGTTTTTAATTCTGGGGGGTGACGATGGAGGCTCAGGAAAGTGTAGCAACTCTGCCTTACTCCTTGGACTATCGGACACAATCTTTGCTCTCGAAGAAATTTGCCAGCCTTTGATTGCCAACCTTTTTCATGGGTGTGGCACCCTGCTATTTATAGTGATTCCTGCAATAGCAGATTTTGGGCCGCATAAAGGGCCACGTGTCTGTAATAGCACACAAAGACTCGATCTTGGGCTGCCAGCTGGTGGTGGGTTGTTGGGATTTTATTGTAACGAATCTGGGTGGTTGGGACTTGGTCAAATTGCCATATGCCCCTTCCACAAAGTAGAGTTTGACTCATTTTGGCCGTATAGTGGCTTTAGGGGCCTTGTTTCTGCGGCTCGGCTCCGCTTGGCCGCATGAGATCTTTGAGAACCTTGCTTCTGCGGCTGGGCTCACTTGGCCGCATGGGATATATGAGAACCTTCCCCCTGCGGCTCGAGTCCCCTTAGCTGCATGAGGCCTCCGAGAGCCTCGCTTCTGCGGCTTGAGTTGTCTTAGCCGCATAAGGCCTCCAGGGGCACTGATTCTGCGGCTTAGTTTCACTTGGCCGCACGGGGTCGGAAAGCACTTTTTTGCGGCTTAGTTTTTTTTTTGGCCGTATGGAGTCTTCACTGCTTCTGCAGCTTAGTTTTTCTTGGCCGCAAGGAGTCTTCACTGCTTCTGCATCTTAGTTTTTCTTGGCCGTACGGATTCTTCACTGCTTCTATGGCTTAGTTTTGCTTGGCCGCATGGAGTCTTCATGAGCACTACTTCTGCGGCTTAGTTTTGCTTGGCCGCATGGAATGATGATCCGTATAAACTCTATCTTTTTTATGCTTCTACACCGTCGTGGTACACTCATGTTACATATTTTCTTTGCTTACTAGATAATAGCCCGTCGTGGCGCACTCATATTACATGTCTTCTTTGCTTACAGATAGTGACCTGTCGTGATGCACTCTTGTACATATCTTTTCATGCTTACATGATAGTGGCCTGTCATAGCGTACTCTCTATTTTCTCTATAGTGGCTCGTCGTAGCTCACGCCTAGCTTCCAGCTTATTATATTTTCTTGTTGTGGCTTGTTATAGCGCACTTTCTTGTATTGTCAAGTCTTGCATATCATGTCTAGGATGGATTCTGTGGAATGCCACACCCAGAATCCAACAAGAAATGTTAAGGACTAAACAACTAGCTTGATTATTAGATCATTAGAAGGGGAGAATTTTCCAGTTACCTGCAAGCCATTTGTCCCGGCCTCAACCTGAATGGATTTGGAGCTATCTGTCATCATGAGCACACTTCTAGCGCACCGCCGAGTGTTGTACATTGTATATACCTATAGGGTACATTTGTCTCCTGGGCGATGTACCCACTATTGTATATGTCTATAGTGTACATTTGTCTCCTGGGCGATGTACCCACTATTGTATATGTCTATAGGGCATATTTGTCTCCTGGACGATGTACCCACATTAGATCTTGGATAAATTTGTCTTTCGGGCGATGTATCCACCATTATCTTCTTTTCCTTTTGGTCTGGATAAGTCGGGTAGTCTGTAGGGCAGATAAGTGGATTGGATTTCTCAAAAGTGCATATGTTAGTAATTAGGATTGTGATAACCCTAGTTAGCTAATGTATAAAGCCGTACTCATTGCTTGGCCGTGATTGTTGTATGGAGTCCAGTCTAGTCTAGTTTTGTCTAGGCAGTGTCCGTATTTGTCTAATTCATTACATTATTGTTTATGCTTTACTTTTGTCGATAAATAATTAGAAACTAAGTTCTGTTCAAGAGAAGGGTTACAACCCCGATTCTTGTTTGGTTTACGGGTTATAACTTGGGTTCCGGAATAGTTTCTTAGTCATCTTGTCATTTGTCGTCCTATTTAGTACTCACAAGCTATACGTTATTCCTATGTTGTACAATGATTAGAAACTAAGTTCTGTTCAGGAGAAGGGTTATAATTTCGGTCCATGTTTGGTTTACGGGTTGTAACTTGAGTTCTGAAATAGTTCCTAAGTCATCTTATCATGGTCGTTCTATATAGTTCTCACATGCTCCCATGTCCCAGTTATCTTACATGCTCACATGTACTATTTCTCTTACATGCTCACATGTTCAGTTTATCTCACATGTTCACATGTCCTTTTACCTTACATGTCCATAGTTTACATTATGTCACATGCTATTTACCCTATGCTCCAGGTTGCTTTGCTTATTGTCTTTTCCATTCTCGAGATGAGTGTATTGGTAGTACACGAGTCCCGATCAGCATTTGCTTATTTCTGTCTATAACCGTTGCTATGTTAGTTATTGCTGGTTTTAATTCATAAGTTTGGCTTCTTTTGTGGTACTTGCTATTAGAGTTGTGACCCCACTGGTTTTGTTTGGCCAGCTCTGATAGAGGAGCCCAGAGGATCTTCCGTACCATCTACTCGACGGTGACTACCCGGAGCACCGGAGTATTTTAGTGGGTTTTCTATTTTATTCTTCAACTAGTTATATATGTACATTATTCTTTTGTGGCGTTTAGCCTCCGAGCACGTATTTAGCTCGTATTTTTTATTTTGACATTTAGCCTATGGGCCTAAACATGATTTACGTATTCTAGACTGCAGCTAGAGCTTATGATGTATGACTATTGCTCTTTCTAGTTCTTTACTTTGTATTACTAGCTTCATAATCATCTATGTATATATAGTTTGGGATGCTTTACTATTTTATATCTGATGATCATACTACTTTGCATATTTGTTTGTGATTGAGATACCTAGGATTGCATGACCTAGGATTGACTGTTGGCTTGTAGTAGTAACTCCCATGCCTTGAAAGCTTATACGTTATTTCAGAGTACTGGAGTACTTTAGTTTTACGTAGCTGGCCTGGTACGTCCCTACTTACCAGTATTCTGGTTTTGGGACGTGACATAGGTTTTGGTGGTGGCCTATGCAGGTATGATTTATCATATATATGGGGTTACTGATATTTAGATATCTCAGTCATAATTCTCCTTTATTGACATCCTTCGTATTATTCTATATCTTTGATCTTTTGATCTCATATCTTCCTTGATTGTTGATCTTTTCTATTCCCTCAATTTCATCCTTGTGTCATTTACCTTTCAAGGGTACTGTTCTTAATCCTTCCGATCATCTTATTTGCGTTCTGCCGATGGCAGGTCAGCAATCTTCTGTTAGGCCAGTTTTGGAGGATCGGTCTCAACATTTAGGAGCAGAGTCGAGAGTCGACCTAAGGACAGAGATGTCCGTCCATCTCGATCAGCCAGCTGTGCCCGTGCAGTCAGTATTTCCAATTCAGCCAGTCTCATCAGATAGTACCAATAATAGATCATCATCCAGACGTGACATCACCATAGTCAGGGCATCATGTATCACCAGTACATTCAACAGTCCGAACAGAGGTAGTATCAGATCATCCCGATGTGTATGCATTCTTCGGGATCAAGAAGGAAGTGATGGAGTCACAACAACAACGAGATCTCATTCTCCAACAGAGTATCCAGATGTTGATAGACCATAGTAGGCAAGAAATGCCAGAGGTATTTTAAGCCGAGGACCTATAGCCAGAAGGAGTGCAGGTTGAAACCAGGCAGTACCAGTCATCTAGTCAGTCAGCATATCGAGCCCGACCTATCGTAGAGGCAATACGAGAGCACGAGCATATAGCCAGAAAAATTGCATCCAGAACTGAGGATCATAAGAGGTACAATGCACCCGTATTAGGTTTTCCACCTCGAAATCCCTCACCAGTACCAGCATACCAACATCCATACCTGCACCAGGAGTTGCCAGCCGTATGTTCCTTCTGTAGAAGGGGAGGGCACACTCATCTTACTTGTCGAAGGACCAACTTTCTATGTTTGTCATGCGGATCACTAGACCACATGATAGGGATTTGTCCTCGGAGGAGTTCAGCTGGATCTTCATCCTTCCAGTCTGTAGTTCCACAGTTCGGAGCACCAACACCAGTTCAGCAGAAGTGAGCTGAGAGGTAGAGAGACCAGCAGTACCAGACATAACAAGAAATATGTACCTATTGTGGCAAGATATGACATCTCAGATCAGTTTGTCGGGCGACCAATAGGCGATGCTTCCGTTGTGGAGCGGAGGACCATTCAGTTAGCAGTTGCCCCTATTCGATATGTCAAGGACGACCAACTACACCAGATGTATCACCTCAGTCCTTTTAGTCGCATCAATTATCACTCCCAGGAGTGGACGAGCATTTAGGGCCAATACTAAATGTTTAGCCATTGGCACAGTATCCTCCGCCATCGCAAGCTCAGAGGGTCTAGCAGCTCAGAGCACAGTTGTATGCACGGTCTCAGGGGCAGATCTAGTATCGGCATGAAGGTAGTACCTTGGATGTCTCAGGTACCATCTTCATGGTCTTATTTCAGTTATTCCCTTGGGATTTTTTTTAGTAGCAGGCCAGGTAGTGGTAGTATATCTTGGGTTCTTCTCGACGAGCTTGTATTCTATCTATATATGGAGTACAATGGTCAGTTTGACTTATTCGGTGAGTTAAGACGGGTTTCTCGTCCCACTCTTCTGTCTTTGTACCTCAAGGTACATGATATTTATCACGTGTCTCGACAACGAAGATACGTCCTAGGTAGAGTCATGTCTTAGACTAAGTCATTGGTACCGACTTACTTTAAGACTTGACCCATATCTATTTTGGTAGTCAGCGTAGGCCGGCGAGAGCGGGTCCCTACTCAACTGACTCAGGAGACATATTTATTCATATGCCTCCAGTCCTTCTTGATTGTGCTTGTGTTATTGCTTACGTATTTATTTATATTACTACTGCCTTCATTTATTGCTTACGCATTTATTTATATTACTGTTGTCTTCATTTACTTATATGCTTTGCTTTTATTTTATTGAGATATTTGTATTTTCTTGAGTTTTTGTTTTGATTATCATGCTCGACTACCTTTAGAAAATTTTAAGGACGAAATTTTTTCTAAGGATGAGAGAGTTGTGAGACTCGTCTCACAGTATCGATATTTATATACGGATACGTATTTTGTACTGTATTTTGCATTTTCTTGGTTTTCGGAATAATTTAATTTTTTTTTAACTTATAGATTTTCTTCTTGGCCGGCATACCGCCAGTATACTAGTGTATACCGACGGCATGCATGTCACTCTCATTTTCGGTTATATGTATTTTCAGTATACGTGTACGGGATTCTAACATTTGTCAGGTGACCCGTATTTTGACTTGTTTTTCTTAGCCTTGACTTGGTTTAATCTTGACTTCGTTTATTTTGGTTTGGTTCAACTTGGCATGGCTTGGTTTGGGTTGGTTTTAGATGAGAAGGATTTTGTATAAAAACCAACCACTCTCTCTCTCTCTCCCTCTCTCTCTCTCTTCATTACTTTATTTATTTCTTCATCTTCTTCTTCATTTACTCCTAACTTAACCCTAGGCAAGTACATCTTGCCAAATCTTGAACAATGTTGTTTTGTTTGTTCTATTCTCTTCCTTGCATGATTCTAAGCCTCTTTAGAACTTGGAGATTTTGGTTTTGATGGTTACATTTTTGTAGATCTAAGTTTACAGTTTTTTCATTTTTTCTTGGTTTTGAGCTCTTAAACTTTGTTACTTTCGAAAACTACTTGTTCCATGTTGTAGAAAATTCAATTTCATTCAGTTTAGACCATTATTTTTTCTAATTTCGAGTCCTTTAGCCCAAGTTATGGACATTGGAAGTTTCTAAAACTCCATGGCTAAAAGCTTGCTGGTAGGGGTGACACCTCGCGCACCTCACGCACCTTGTACACCTCACGCACCTTTTAGTCTATGTACCTTGCACCTCGCACACCTCGTGTGCACCTCGCGCACCTTTTGGTCTGCGCACCTTGCACCTCGCGCACATTTTGGTCCGCGCACCTTACACCTTGCGCACCTTTTTGTCTACGTACCTTGCACCTCGCGCACCTTTTGGTCCCTGCATATTGCACCTTGCGCACCTCGTACACTTTACACCTCGTGCACCTTTTGCTCCGCACACCTTGCACCTCGCGCACCTTTTGGTCCGCATACCATGCACCTCGCGCACCTCGTTCACCATATACCTCTCACACCTTTTGGTCTACGTACCTTGTACCTCGCGCACCTCATGCACCCTATACCTCGTGCACCTTGTACCTCGCACGCCTTGCTTCTTGCGCCATGCACCTTTTGCCCGTGCGCAGTTTGCCTTGAATGGCTGTTTTTGCTTGTTTAAGCTATCTTGTAGCTAGAATCTTGTAAAACTCAAAACATAAAATTTGTAGATCTTTGTCTTAGCTTCAAGAATCTTTTTGATTTACCTTAATTTGAGTTTATATACAACTAAAAATTTTAATTATAGTTTTTGTATCTTCTTTACATGTTTTTTATATTTGACCTAACTTGCGACGACCAGATTTGATAACTTATTAATATTGAACTTAATTTGAACATGATAACATGTCTTCTTTGCTTACTAGATTATGGCTCGTCGTGGCACACTCATGTTACATATTTTCTTTGCTTACTAGATAATGGTCCGTCGTGGCGCACTCATGTTACATGTATTCTTTGCTTACCAGATAGTGACCCGTCGTGGTGCAATCTTGTACATGTCTTTTCTTGCTTACATGATAGTGGCATATCGTGGTGCACTCCCTATTTTCTCTATAATTGCTCGTCGTAGCGCACCCCTAGCTTCCAGCTTATTAAATTTTCTTATTGTGGCTTGTTACAATTCACTTTCTTGTATTGTCGAGTCTTGCATATCATGTCTAGGATGGATTCTGCGGAATGCCACATCCAGAATCCAACAAGAAAATGTTAAGGAGTAAACAACTAGCTTGATTATCTAGATCATTGGAAGGGAAAAAATTTCCAGTTACCTGCAAGCCATTTGTTCCGGCCCCAACCGGAATGGATTTAGAGCTATCTGTCATGATGAGAACACTTCCAGCGCACCGTCGAGTGTTGCACCTTATATATGCCTATAGGGTACATTTGTCTCCTGGGCGATGTACCCACTATTGTATATGTCTATAGGATACATTTGTCTCCTGGGCGATGTACCCACTATTATATATGTCTATAGGATACATTTGTCTCCTGGACGATGTATCCACTATTAGATCTTGGATACATTTGTCTCATGGGCAATGTATCCTCCATTACCTTATTTTTCTTTTTGCACGGATAAGTCGGGTAGTCTACAGGGCAGGTAACTGGATTGGATTTCTCAAAAGTGCATATGTTAGTAATTAGGATTGTGATAACCCTAGTTAGTTAATATATAAAGTCATACTCATTGTTTGGCCGTAATTATTGTATGGAGTCCAGTCTAGTCTAGTTTTGTCTAGGCAGTGTCCGTATCTGTTTAATTCAGTACATTATTGTTTATGCTTTACTTTTGTCGATAAATAATTAGAAACTAAGTTCTGTTCAGGAGAAGGGTTACAACCCTGGTCCTTATTTGGTTTACGGATTGTAACTTGGTTTCCGAAATAGTTTCTTAGTCATCTTGTTATTTGTCGTCCTATTTAGTACTCACACGCTATATGTGATTCCTATGTTGTACAATGATTAGAAACTAAGTTTTGTTCAAAAGAAGGGTTACAACCCCGGTCCTTATTTGGTTTACGGGTTGTAACTTGAGTTCCGGAATAGTTCCTAAGTCATCTTATTATTATCGTTCTATATAGTTCTCACACGCTACCATGTCCCAGTTATCTCACATGCTCACATGTACCATTTCTCTTACATGTTCACATGTTCAGTTTATCTCACATGTTCACATGTCCATTTACCTTACATGTCCACAGTTTATATTATGTCACATGTTATTTACCCTATGCTTCAGGTTGCTTTGCTTATTATCATTTCCATTCTCGATATGAGTGCATTAGTAGTGCACGAGTCTCGATCAGCATTTGCTTATTTCTGTCTATAACCGTTGCTATGTTAGTTATTGCTGGTTTTGGTTCATAAGTTTGGCTTCCTTTGTGGTACTTGCTATTGAAGTTGTGACCCCACTGGTTTTGTTTGGCCAGATCTGATAGAGGAGCCCAGAGGATCTTCCGTACCATCTACTTGACGGTGACTACCCGGAGCACCAAAGTACCTTAGTGGGTTATTTATTTCATTCTTACACTAGTTATGTACTTTATTCTTTTGTGGCATTTAGCCTCCGAGCACGTGTTTAGCTCGTATTTTGGATCTTGATATTCAACCTAAGGGCCTAAACATGATTTGCGTATTCTAGACTACAGCTAGAGCTTATCATGTATGACTATTACTTTTTCTAGTTCTTCACTTTGTTTTACTAGCTTCATGATCATCCATGTATATAGTTTGGGACACTTTACTATTTTATGTCTGATGATCATACTTCTTGTACTTTGCATATTTATCTGTGATTGAGTACCTAGGATTGCTTGACCTCGGATTGACTGTTGGCTTGTAGTAGTAACCCCCATGTCTTGACAGCTTATACGTTATTTCAGAGTACTGGAGTACTTTGGTATTACATAGCTGGCCTGGTCCGTCCTTACCTACCAGTATTCCAGTTTTGGGACGTGACAACCTAACCCCTCATTCCACCACCGTACTACCACCTGCAACAACCACGCCACCAACACGAACACCAGCAACACCCTATCACCAATAGACACCTCCCTGCCTCCCCCAACTCCTCGAAAGACAACCACGGGAACCACCACCACCGTCAAAACCAAAAAACCAAAAACTCTAAACTACCACTCACCTGCGGCCGCCACGGGAGCCTCCTCCTCCTCCTCCAGATCTAGGCGCCCGTTGTTCCCAGATCTGTTACGCCGCCTTCAGATCTAGCTCTGCTTTTGCCTTCATCGTGCCATTTCGCACCTCCAGCCAGTGCCTCGACGAGATCCGCCGTCGATGACACCTCTCCGAGCTTCCGTCACTCGATCTCCGAGATGCCTCGTGTCTCCGATCAGATCTGACCTACTCGTACGTCATTGGCTGCCTTCCCCCAGATCTAACTACCGTGGATATCCGTCGCACCATCTGTCTTGCCTTGCAGAGCTGCGCCCTCTGCCGGATTTCCTCGATGGCCAGCCACCGCTACGGTGAGATCCCCTTTCTCCTCTACTTCTCTCTCCCTCTTCTTCGCCTTTTTCATTTCTATTCTTGACCCCTGGCTTCTGCTGCCTCTCTCCTCAGAGAGAGCAGCCTTTGGGGAGAAGCTAAGACTCGGCAGGGTGCACCCTCCGGGTTGGACCCAAGTCCTTAGACTTTAAAAAAAAGAAATAAGTAATAATATTTTAGGCTTATTTTGGGTTGAGCTATTTTGGGCCTGGCCGAACTGTGATAAGTTCAAAAATTACTATCATTATTTTGGGCTGGACTGTGAGCCCCTATCTTGGGGCTAGGCCATTTTTAGCGCATATATATATATATATATATATATATATATATATATATATATATATATATATATATATATATATATATATATATATATATATATATATATATATATATATATATATATATTTATGTGTGTGTGTGTGTGCTAAATATATATATATATATATATATATATATATATATATATATATATATATATATTTTATATATATATATATATATTTATATATATATATATATATATATATATATATATATATATATATATATATATATATATATATATATATATATATATATATATATATATATATATATTAGGCATATATATATATCATTATTTTTAGCACACACACACACACACACACACACACACACACACATAAATATATATATATATATATATATATATATATATATATATATATATATATATATATATATATATATATATATATATATATATATAATGGTGCTTGGAGGCATGCCTCCAAGGGGGCTCGAACCCGAGCCACTGCGACGGGGTGCCCCACCGTTCCCAACGGGCTACGTTATATATATATATATATATATATATATATATATATATATATATATATATATATATATATATATATATATATATATATATATATTTTTGAGACTTTAAGAATTTTGGAGATATTTTTGGGCTTATATTGGGCCAATTTTTCATACTGAGATGGGCTTGGATTATATAATAGCATGACATAAATATGTTGGCTAAGATTTTGGTCTATATTTTTTATGGAAAACTAATCTATTCGGCTGTAATAGTTGGGCTCTAACTAAATTCTATTTATATATTTGGTTTTTTTTGTTTTAAATGGGCTTAGCTATTAGTTAAGGTTTTAAATTGTAGTTTTAACATATGGACTTTTGAATGTACTTTTGGGTTTGTATATTAGACTTATATACAAATAAAATTTATAGTTATAAAAGGATATACTTGGGGCTTAATTATAAAATAGGCTTATATTTTTAAGTGTATTTAAAAATAGAGTTTATAATATATTTTGATTAAGGGATTACTTTTCTAAACAATTTCCATTTTTTTTTTTTTTGAGAAATGTCCTGAATTTTATTAAGAAGTATTAGGAATAGTGAGACATTCCTCATACTTATGAATATCATCAACAATGCTTTGGACAATACAAATAGGAGGATGAGAAAAGGAAGAATTTAAGGGATTCTCAAGAGCATAAGAAGCAAGAGCATGGGCCGCTTGATTCCCCGATCTTCTGATGAACTGGATGACAATATCTTTCGTATTCAATAGCTCAGTTGAAATTGTGTCAAAAAGATCCTCCAGGCGCCAGGGGGTGATGTGTTTTTCTTCCCTTAAGATCCTAACAGAGATAAGGGAATCAGATTCAATGATGAAGGCAAGGATATTCATCTGATTAGCAAGGTCCTTGGCCAGTAGAAGTCCTTGAAGCATAGCGTGAGCCTCTGCTTCCGGGCTGATCTCCAGATAGTTGACAGAGCTGGCAAACCATGACGAGGCTCTGACAAAGTCTCCATTGTGATCTCTGGCTATCGCCCCAGCAGCACAGGAGGACGATGACGTAGCACCGTCAATATTAATCTTGATGGTCCCCTGAGGCGGAGGCTTCCATCGAGATTTATCAAAAAAATCTTCTTTCATCTTATTGATCTCTGTTACTCTATGCACTGGCACATCAGAGAAGTTGTGAAAGTGCTCGTATGCAAGCCGCATAATCGATGCCGGGTTAGGAGTTGTGCGATTGAAGATGCAAGAGCATCAAGACTTCCAAATAGCCCAGAGAATGCAGGAACCCATAATGAAAATATCAGTGGTGCTCTGATCCACGATCCAATGCTGTAGGAGATAATCAATCTTCCAATGCTTCTCGATCCGTAAGCCGCGGTTGCTGATAAACTACGCTTCTTTAGAAACTTGACAGTGTAGGATAAGGTGATCCTTGTCTTCATCCCAGGTTGCACAGAAGGGACAAGTTCGATTAGCAGTGGCAACACGCCTATTGATGGCCGTGTTCAGCGGAAGAGCATCATTCCTGAGTCGCCAAATAAATACCTGGATGCGAGGTGATATGTTCTTAATTTTGCAAATTTGGCTCCAGAAGGTGCATTTCGATGTGATGTGAGAGCCACTCGGTTGCTGTAGCCGAATCGATTCATATAAGGATTTCGCAGAAAAAAACCCAATTTCTAGAATCAGTCCAGATAAGTCTATCTGGTTCTCTATTTTCACTGAACCTGATAGCCAGGATGGCATTTGCCTCCATCACTGGGAATAACGAATGAATAATATCCGTGTTCCAGGATTTGGTCTGAGGGTTCATCAGATCACAGACCATCTTAGGCCCATTTGGCGGTATGGAGATCCCTAGAGGACGAAATCCAGGCAGTGTAGGGATCCAAGGATCGTCAAGAATGTCGACCCAACCTTCATTAATTTTCTAGCATAACTTGCCTGCCATTTTAATGCGGATATCCAGGAGGGCTTGCCAAGTAGGTGAATCCCTAGCCGACTTATGAGCATTCCAAATCGATTTCCCTTGAAGATATATGCCCTTAAGTAGGCGAACCCAGAGCATATCAGGTTTTGTTAGAAAGCGCCAGAGAAGCTTTCCGATCAAAGCTTTATTAACCCATTCAGGCTTACGGAATCCTAATCCGCCCAATCTTTTAGGAAGTAAGAATTTATCCCAAGCTAGGAAGTGCATTTTCCTTTCATTAGAACTGTGTCCCCACCAAAAATTACGTTGAATTTTTTAGAACTCCCTAGTAATGGACGTAGGGATCATGTAGGCCGCTATATAATAGATTGGAATTGAGCTAAGAGTGGAATGAATGAGAGTGTTGCGACCTGCATGGGATAATACCTTCTGCTTCCAACCTTGAAGGCGAGAACTGCATTTAGCAAGAAGATGACGATAAGTATATCTCCGATACTTGGATTTTAATAGGGGATGCCCCAGATATCGGTCATCACTGCCCATGTTGGTCAGGTTCATAGAGGCTGCAAGTGTGGTTTGATCCCCAAGGCCGACACCCTTGCTAAAGTGAATGCACGATTTCGAAAAGTTGATACGCTGGCCTGACCAATTTGCGAACTTCTGAATAGTTGTTTTAACACAATCCAGCGAACGGGTTAAAGCATTGCCGAAAATGAAAATGTCATCTGCGAAGAATAGATGAGAAATCGAAGGTGAGTACCTATTAATGCGGATACCATTGAATAAGTCGTCTCATTCTAGATAATATAGCAATCTAGATAGCACTTTCATGCAGATAATGAAGAGATAGGGCGAGAGGGGGCAGCCTTGTCTGATGCCTCTCTTGGGCTTGATGAACCCTTTAGCCGAGCCATTAACGAGCACCGAAAAAGAAACCGATGAGATACATTCCATAATCAGCTTATTTGTGTGCCCCCGAATGCCCATTCCATGAAGAACTATTTTGATGAAACTCCATGATACCCGATCATACCCCTTGGACATATCAATCTTGAGCGCAAACAGCTTCTTCCTGCTCCTGGGTGACTTCATGGCATGTAACACTTCCTACTCAATGATGATGTTATCAGAAATTTGTCTACTGGGATGAATGCATTCTGGAATGGCGATATAAGGGAATCCATATGTGACCGGAGACGATTGGTGAGGATCTTAGCAATGATTTTATAGACGACATTGCATAGAGAGATGGGACGAAAATTACTCAGAGAAGCAGGCACAGCAGTCTTCGGAATGAGGGCAATGTTTGTATGGTTGATCGTTTGAGGGAAGCTAGCCGTTTCAAAGGCCGATTGGATCATTGTCACTATGTCATCCTTCACGAGTTGCCAGCTTTTTTGGAAAAAAGACGCTGGGAGACCATCAGGTCCTGGTGTAGATAACGATTTTATAGATTTAATGACTGCCTCAATCTCCCCCGATTCAGGGATTGCACCCAGAGTAGAGTTATCTTCAGGTGATATAGGTTGTTGAGATATGGTGAAACTAGGATCAATTGACTGTGATTCATCCTCAGTGAAAAGTTTTCGGAAGTGTTCAACCAATCGGTTGGAGATTGCTTCATGAACATTGGTCCACGAGCCATCATCTAGCTGGAGACTGTGTATAAAGTTCTTCCTTTTTCGTGCAGAGGCATGAAGGTGGAAGTATTTAGTGTTTCTATCCCCATCCCGGATCCAATTATACTTAGCTCTTTGTTTCCAGTAAGAGTCCTCAAGATGGAGAAGGTCATTCAGCTCTTGGACTAGAGAGCGTTCTTCAATGGCATTGCTCGGATTCGGATTCGTACTCTGGATGTCTAGCAATTTGTTTTTGAGGGTGGAGATCCAGAGTTTGATATTGCCAAAGTTACTCTTGCCCCAATTGGTGAGTTGCCGAAGAGTATGATTAAGCTTCATGGGGATATTTGATGAATACTTGAGATCAAGATTCCGCCATACCTTATCGAGGAAGGAAGAGTACTCAGCATGGGCGGTCCAGAATTCTTCAAATTTGAATGAGCGCCGTCGATAAGGTCTTCTTTTATGTGTGTTAAGAAGGATTGGAGCATGGTCGCTATTGATCCGAGGGAGGACAGATACCGAGGCAAAAGGATGCAGATGACTCCAATCTGGATCCGCAAGAACTCGATCCAGACGCTCCTGAATGAGAAATTGGGGACTGCTCCCATTACTCCAAGTGTATGCAGGTCCGTCGAACCCCAAATCTATAAGACCACAGTGATTAATCATATTCAAGAAGGGAGCAGCATCATTAGGATCAAAGCGCCTACCTCCAAATTTTTTATTAGCACTGGTAATAGAATTATAGTCATCTATGCATACCCATGGCATGTAGAAGCCTGATGACTGAGCCGTGATAAATTTCTAGAGCCGAGGCCTGTCCATCTTGATCAGGCTGCCATATACACACAGGAGGTGCCATGCTGGATCCCTTGGGGAAGCTTCAATAGATAATATTATGAGATTTTTGGAGGCGTATTTGATTGACGCTGAGATGGTGTCATCCCATCCAATCCAAAGTCCACCAGAGTGACCTGTGGGCGGGACGAAATGATAGTTCGGATAGACGAGGAGGGGGAGAGTTATGGAAGTATGGTTAGGAGAGGACATGGTTTCAGAGACAAAGAAGATGGAGGGGCGGGTGGAGGTGAGGAACGAGCGGAGGGTGTGAACTGTCGGGCCATTCCTCGCGCTACGACAGTTCCACGATAGCACTAACAATGCCCTTGCGGCTGTTGGAGGTCGGCCGCCACCACCTTGGTGTATGTCACATTTGGGAACTTGGATATCAGAAGACGTTTAGGAGGGTCTGGAACCAAACTTGGAAGATGGCGCTTGGAACTTACTGCTGCCTGACCGTTGGATAGTTTGTTGTTTTTACGGGCCATCTTCTTCCAGGTAGATTTCCTCTTTGATATAGTGAAGCCTGTCGGGGATGATTGGGGAGGTAAGCTTGAGCCTTCATCCATGTGAGTAGCAAAAGGAACCAAGCTTGAAGGAGAGTGAGTATCGTCATTATTCATGGAAAAATTACGCAGACTAGTGGATGAGGATCCTGCATGATCTGTGATATTTGAGGCGTTATCATTGGGGGAAGAAATGTCCATGCCTGTATCATGTTGATGAGAGGCCATAGCAAGGATCTCGGGGTTCATCTCAGGGTTATGCACAATCCGTTTCCGACTGGGATAGATATGAGGATCACTAGCAAGATTAAAATTAGGCCATATGGAGATATCTGCAACAGTTTCTGGAGGCGGAGTTGTTGTGTGGGGATGGAGAGATCCCCTATTTTCTGGGGGAGAATATTTGACGATTTGGAGAGATGTAGGACAGCCACGTCTCATCGACAGTCGACCGTTCACCGGAAAGGTCCTGTGGGATCGGAGGATCAAATCGTCTCTCCGGTGGCTGGCCCGGTTGGCTATGAGAATTGGAATTAATCTCGCCAGTTTTGGTAGCAGTTTTCGATCGCCTGGACGAGTCCTTGAACATGTCAGCCACATAATCTTCTGTACGAACCCTCGCTTGAGAAAGAAGTTTGATTCTGTCTTTCTCCTCTTCCGTCCAGTCGTCGCCAATCAAGGACAAAGAAAAGTTCTCTGTCAGTGCATTGGGTAATTTAGTGCCCCACTCTAGCACAAAAAGTACATAACCGAGGCAGCCTCTCATATTTGATGCTAACCTGATTCGAGCTACAACCCTCTAAATTAATGGCAATAGAGCGCTTTAGGGGTTTAGTGATGTCAATGAGGATTTTAACTCGAGCATATGTTTTCCACTTCATGACATCTGCATCAGAGCATGGTCGTGGTGAGCCAATAACTTCAGCAATTTTTCCAATAGCCTTTTGATTCAAAATTTTGGGTGGGATACGGTGGAGTTGAATCCACAGATCCGTAAACATAAAAGTATATTCTTCCGGTAGCTTAGAAGAATCACATCTCTCCAGAACAAGGATGTCTTCATTGATGGACCATGGAGCCTCCGAGATGATCCGATTGGCTTCCATGGGGGAGGATAGCCGAACAAGGAACGAGCCCACCTCTGTGTCTAGGTCATTACCTAGATGGTATTTGGAGTCCTCCATAGTTTTTGAAGTATGGATGACATCGATGAGAAGGTGAAGCATCGTGTTGATAGAGGTTTGATAGCAAGAGATGATCGCCAATATTGGGGAACAGAGCTTTTTCTCGCAGATAAGGTAACGGTGTCGGCTGTACCCAGGAGCGAAAAAAGATCCGCCATCTTCTCTAAAACCTCTCTGTATGAAGACATGGTCTCGAGAATAGTTGCAAGGAAGACGATACTACAGCGGGGTAGAGGAGGAGATGGGATGTGGTGAGGGAAAGAGAGGAGAGGAGGAAAGGATCCCCCTGAGAAGAGGCAAAAAGGAAGGCCAAACCCTAGGTTTGGTTAAAATCGTCCATGGACGGAGAGCACCTGTGCCAAATGCTGGCAGAACGCAAAATAAACAACAATTTCCATTTTGATCAGATTGTTCCAATCATAACTAATTAGAATCATTTCTTCTTTTGATCATGGACTTCAACCTCGATCTTGATAATCGTGCTAAACTCTGATTCTGGAATCCAATATATCAAACTAGGCTATTTGGACTATTCTGGACTCAATGGAATAGTCCGTGCCATTATTTGGGACCATCTTGTGGAGCATAGCATCAGTACCTATTCAATGTCGACACGTTCGTGTCGTGCACGTCGACTCCAACTAAATTGAGGTGAGTTCATTCTCTGATAATTTTTTGTTTATGGTATTTTCTATATTTCGTGTATTTCGTATAGATATCCTTGATTTATTGACACATTGGTTACACGGATTGGTATTTTCGGATTCCGTCATGAGATGTTATTCTCGTATACGCTGTGCAAGCCCTGTTATTTTTCTTGTGCATTGTATAGACACAGATTTCTGTGAAGGCTTGCGACCTTCTTAGAGTATCCCGTGTCATAACGTACCATGGTTGGATCTACTGTACTAGTCGGAGGCAGAAAGTAATAGTGTAGATATGTGATCATACCCTTTCCGTGCATGATATTATTTTCCTGTGAGTGTTAATCATACACAATACGTATGATTAACCAGGCCATAAATTTTTGCGCAAGTTCCTAAGCCGATCACATGTTGAAACTAGTACTCACTCACATAGATAGTTATTTTTTTATTACTGTACATGATGATTCTTATTCTCCTGTTTATTTACAGTATTTCATGTATGTTACATTTCATGTACATGTCATTTTATCTCGTATATTCTCTCTATGTACTTTTATATAGTCTTTGTCATTTATTGCAACTGTTGTTAAGGATGTACTTCGCTCTAATCCTGACTGGATAACTATTTTTTCGGTAATGTTATGTCCCACACCTTGGACTTCATGATGACAGATCTCGATGTGCCTTTCATCGTGAGTTGACCTCTGGAGACCACTAGGCCATATTCTTTTTCTAGATTTATGTCTTGTTCATCGGATATATCTTCGATACATTTCTTGATATGTATGATCATTTTATAGATTCTAGATTGTTTAGAGTCATTATTTTCTTCCTTTCATATTTTCCTTATTTGTATATGATTTGAGTACATGTTGATTTAGTAGATCATATAACTGTTGATATATTTTATTGGTACTTGACAGCGTTCTACCGTCGATACTGCGGTGTTGGCTGGACGTGGCTCACGTGCTCATGCCCGAATATCCGGGTGCGGATCGTGACTCTAGGCCAACTGTATATCATGAATTTTTACCATCACAAGTTGTGATAGCCCATCAACCTAACATCTCTCATTTGCTTAAATTTGGTTTTGTTGTTTATGTTCCTATTCCCCTCCCCCTCAGCACTCTAAAATGGGACCTCAGTGCCGTTTAGGAATTTATATTGGTTTTGATTTGCCCTCAATCATTATATATTTGGAACCTACAACTGCTGATGTTTTTACTGCTAGATTTGCAGACTGTCATTTTGATGAGACTAAATTCCCGTCGTTAGGGAAGATAAGAAAGAAAAGAATATTCTTACAAAACCATTCGCCACAAATAAATGACATGAATTATTGTAGGATAATCCCACTATGTCTCATCTAGATCCTCGTACTACTCAATGTGAAACTGAGGTATGAAAGATTTTGCATCTACAGGAGATTGCAAATCAAATGCCAAACGCATTTACTGATGCAGCTAAAGTAATTAAATCACATATGCCCGCTGCAAATGCGCAAGCTCGAATTGATATCCCCGTAGGAGAAAATTGCTGAGTGGCTAATGAATTTACTGTACGCCATATGCGTGGTAGACCTATAGGTTCGAAGGACTTAGTCCCTAAAAAGAGAAAATGTCCAAGTAGCTCTTAAGGAGGTTACATATAACGCTTAAGAAGAGTTTATGAACGATAGATCCATACTCTCTGAAAATCTACAAGAGGTTATTGTCTTAGAAAATACACAATCCCAAGAGGAGGCTCAGGTACCTGAAAGCAAAGAGATCTTTATGTTTTATACATATACAAGAGAGGTATGGGATCGCAAAGATATAACAATAGATGAGGTATTCTCATTCTTAGTAGCTACTGAAATATCTAAGGGCATTGATGACACTGAACCATGTAGCATCGATGAATGTCGACAAAAAAAGATTGGCCAAAATGGAAGGATGTTATTCAAGCAGAATTAGATTCTCTTAATAAATGTGGAGTGTATGGACCTATAGTATAAACATCAAAAGATGTTAGACCATTGGGTTACAAGTGGGTGTTTGTAAGAAAGTGAAATGAAAGAATGAAATCGCTCGATTCAAGGAACGATTAGTGACACAAGGGTTTTCTCAGAGACCCGGGATTGATTACGAAGAGAAGTATTCTCTCGTAATTGATGCAACAACGTTCCGTTATTTGATAAGTTTGACAGTTGAAAAAAAGCTGGACATGAGATTTATGGACGTTGTAATAGCCTATCTATATGGTGATTTAGATAGCAATATCTATATGAAAATTTCAGATGGATTTTACCTACCCAGCTCAAAAGCTAAGAACATGCATTCCATAAAACTAAGACGTTCATTGTACGGTTTGAAACAATCCAGAAGGATGTGGTACAACCGTCTTAGTGAATATATGAAAAGGGAGGCATATGAAAATAATCTTATATGTCCATGTGTCTTCATAAAGAAATCTAAGGAGGGTTTCGTTATAGTTGCAGTATATGTCGATGACATAAACTTGATTGAGACAAGATATGAAATCAATGAGACTGCAAACTATCTAAAAAAGGAGTTCGAGATTAAAGGTCTCGGAGACACGAAATATTGTCTCAGACTAAAAATTGAGCATTGCACTAATGAAATTTTAGTGCATCAATCCAAATACACAGAAAATATATTGAAACAGTTCAGTATGGATAAAGCTCATCCCCATAGCACTCCAATAGTTGTTTGATCTTTAGATGTCAATAAAGATCCATATCGTCCTAAGGAAGCCAATGAAATGGTGCTAGGACTCGAAGAACCGTACCTTAGTGCCATTTGGGCATTAATGTATCTATCATAATGTACAAGGCCAGACATATCACTCTCTGTCAATCTATTGGCTAGATATAGTTCGGCGCCAACTTGCAAACATTGGAATGGCATTAAACATGTGATGAGATATCTTCGTGGAACTTCAGACATGGGACTATGTTATACTTGTGGTTTATCTGACATCATGAATCTAGTTGGCTTTACAGATTCAGGTTATTTATCTAATCCCCATAAAGGTCGTTCACAAACTGGATATGTGTTTCTTAATAGCAATGCAGCTATTTCTTGGCGTTCATCAAAATAGACAAAGCTAATTGCTACCTCCTCAAATCACTCAGAAATATTGGCTCTCCATGAAGCAAGTAGAGAAAGTATTTAGCTAAAATCGTTGATTCAACACATTCTAGCTCCTGACACCTTTCTCCTATAATAGATACTCCAACTGTTATTCATGAGGATAATACAGCATGTATTGCGCAAATTCAAGACGGATTCATTAAAGGAGACAGGACCAAAACATCTCACTGAAGTTTTTCTATACTCATGAGCTTCAGAAGAAATTTGATATTGACGTCCAATAAGTTTGCTCAAGTGATAATCTTGCAGACTTGTTCACCAAATCATTGCCAAAGTTGTAACGCCCCAGTCCCAATATACGTAGGACTAGGAACGTAGACATGCCAGCTGTATACATACGAAGTACATGGGTCTTGTATGTATACATAAGCTGTAAAATGCAGTAATCCAAGACAAACTAAATCTCATCCACAATGAAAAGAATAATAATATAAAATCAAATTGAATATTTATGGTATAATCGTTGGGCGGAGACAAAGTCCACTACCAACTATCTCAATGAAAGAAATGTACAAGAATTGATCCATAGAATGGCAAGATGAACCAAGCGCAATCGTCTTCGAAAGAATGGAGATAATCACGGCCTTGGCTAGAATACCTGCAGTAAATCATGAAAGCACACACCTGGGGAATAACCAGGTCCTCAGACGGACGTAGCAAGATACAGAAAGAACAAGCTAATATGAACTGTCAGAATAATAAAATAATATATAAAAGACTATCCTAGGCACAAATATGCAAAGGAGATTCTAACCGACTAATGTGCAATTTAGAGGACAACTTTCATGCGCATGTGTAGGATTTTAGGCTATGTGTACGTAACTGGCATCCAGTCATCCGTATTCGTCCGTAACGTCTAAAACATCAGAGGGTATCTGCAAATATATCGCCATAGTTCCTTTCGAAAACTATGGTTTACCTGTTTGGCTTTCCATACGCACTAGCGACTGTCCTCCTCCAATATTTTCCATACTGTCAAAGTCATGTCCATAACTAATCCAGTTTTGTAACTGTTTGAGTCTCTAAACCTTAGTCATAGCAGTTACGAATATCTACCATCGTACGACTTTAGAGATAGCTAGTCCATAAGTCGTGCCCCTAGCAAAATGTCTCAAACCGTGTAGTGTAAGTGTCATGGCAAGCGAAGATATAAAAATATCCCGTAATAGGAGGGTATTCCGCTAACACTAAGTTAACATGCATATAGCAAAGTAAAACGACAATAGAGTCGCTTGTACCCAAGTGTGGCTTGGACGCGCAATTTATAACAAAGAAAACTAACAATATGAAACAAAGTAAATAATATAGAAAATAAATAATATGAAAGTAAATTAGCAAGGTATACTTGCCTGGTGGAACGCCTGGTGTGGTACAATAATCAAAGGGACAGAACTGCGACTTCGGTGCAACAACTATATAAGGTGACCTCTGATGGTGGCACGGACAGTTCTATTGAGTCCAGAAGGGTCAAATTAGTTAGGACCGACATATGGTATTACGAATTTGGCAAGGGAATAGGAATAACTGGATTGGTCTCGGACAGAAGGATAACTAAAGGAAATTTGATAAAGATTATAAACGATTTAGAAAACTATTTATAATAATCGAATACAACAATTATTAGTTAAAGTAATTTAGAAATTACGACTGAAAATCTAGTAGGCAAACCCTTAATTTATCAAATTACCTTTAGCCTACAAAACTGTATGTAAAAATACCCCTAAAATATTTATATAGATTCATACTTGAAAATCAAAATTGTTTCTAAGCAAATACCCTAAATTTGTCAAAATATAGTTTTAGTAGGAAACCATATATTTTTATTAGCCAAAAAAATATATATAGTAGACTAGAAATTCATGGTATAATTTGGTGACTACTTTTTTATTGATCAAAATATTTTTAGAAAATATAAATCTAAACAGAAAACAAAAAGATAATTTAGGGCTTAAAAAAATAAAAATAAAAAAATTTCCAAAGTACCATTTTTGGTGAAAACTACCTATGAAAATAGTTTGGAATCTTTATCATAATATTTTCGTAAATTAATATTAACAAATAAATAATTTTGACAATAATGACAACCATAATCATAATGAAAATAGTAATAATATAATAATAAAAATAATAATATCAAAAAGTATCCCCTCACAGTACACAATAAACAACAAAAGCTAAAGTAATCATATAAACAAACAAAAAGAAGGAAATATAAAAAAATAATAAAATAAAAATCTAGTGATTATAATAAAACCGATCATACTGCTGAGAGCATTAGAGAAAGAAAAAAAGAAAAGGGGAATAAAGGAGGAGGAGTGAGAAGGAGGAGAGAGGTTAGAGAGGGTGGCGAGATATCGAAGAAAAGGGGGCGAAGGGGACGGCCACAATGCTGGGACGCGGCGGCGTGGTGCTCGACGGCGGGTGCTCGCCGGACAGCGAGATGCGGAGGCAGGCTTTCTTCGACGAGAGGACCAGCAGCGTCGGTGCTGCTGGAGATCGAGGCGGCGCCCCGTGCCATCGGAGCTGCCCCGCTGGCTGCGGGAGAACGGCACGAATCAGTCGGCACGCGGGAACGGGGTCGCAGAGGCAAGGAGGACAGGGCGGAGGTGAGTTTGGCGGCAATGGTGGTTTTGGTTTAATTTGGGTGAATTTATTTTGGGGTTTTGGGAGATGGTCGGTCGTGGTGGCGGCTGGTCGCGGTGGGTGGGCGTTGTTTGGTTTTTGTTTTTGGTCGCAGAGGCAAGGAGGACAGGGCAGAGGTGAGTTTGGCGGCAATGGTGGTTTTGGTTTAATTTGGGTGAATTTAGTTTGGGGTTTTGGGAGATGGTCGGTCGTGGTGGCGGCTGGTCGCGGTGGGTGGGCATTGTTTGGTTTTTGTTTTTGTTTTTGTTTTTGTTTATAGCGGTGGTGGCGAGGCCTTAGCGGTGTTTGTGACAGCAGCCGGGATGGCCGCGATGACGGTGGCGGTGGTGATTGGGTGAGGCTGGTGGCGTAGGTGGTGGTGATGGTGGTGATGGTTTCCAGTAGTGGACGGGCAGGATCGGGTGGCTAGGGTTCCGATGTTGGGGAGTAGTAGGTGGTCGAAGTCAGGGGGATCTGTCTGGGGGATCTGTGGGAGTGATGGTGGCAGGTGGCTGTTGATGAAGGGGTCGGCCAGGGGTCGGGGTGAACCTGGACAGGGCTTAGGGTTAGAATTGTTCTGTTTTCGGAGTCTGTATCGTGTCATGCGTGACACGGGACGGGTCGGTGTCCGGGGTTGTCGGACACGAATGAGATAATTGTATATGTAGAAAGGAATAATTAGTTGATGGGAGGGAACACGGACACGATGCACATATTTTTGGGTTGTGAAATTTTGTGGATAGTTGTGGAGAATTTATGGAAAAGAGGGCAAGTACCTCTCCTTTTATAGGAGGTGGGAATCCCATTAGGATAAGGACTAGGAAATTCAAGTATCACTTTGGATAGTCTCATATTTAAAAACAAGTTTGAAAACCAATTCAATCTAAATTAAATCTAGCTATATTTTATCACTATGTTAAAAGTATTTAAAAATAAAATCAATAACGTAAATCTTAATTTCAATTACCATAATAATTTACATCCATAAATTTTAAAATATCGGCATAATAAATAATATTAATAAATAAATTTTGAAAATCAAATTAAATATTAATAGGAACTACTTCAAAAATTACCTTTTAATTAAATTAAGATAATTAATAAATAATTTTGAAAATCAATTTATATATAAATTATATCTTACGTAATTGCATGAGAAGATGGTATTTTTATGAAACATAGTTTTCTAAATCGCCAATAAAATAAACTCGCCTTTTTATAATAATAAAATTAAATAATGTTTTTGAAACTCGCTGCGACGCTTTTCACAACCTTAATTAAATAAAAATAATTACTACATATTATTTTAAAACTATAAAATAGGAAAAATATTTTTAAAAAAATATGTACGCTCGCACATATTCGCACTCGTTGAGCAATTACGAAAAACGAAATTTTGTGCACGATGTACAATGCAACTATGCGACGTACAAATACAAAATAATAATCAGTACCAAATTTATTAAGAAAAAAAAAAAATATATATATATATATATATATATATATATATATATATATATATATATATATAGTAGAAATTTAGGGATTTTACAAAAGTCAACCTTTCAGAAACTAGTTCATGGAATTAGAATGTGACGTCTTCATCAGCTGACTGTTCAGGATTGACAATGTCAGGGGGAGTGATTGTTTTTAGGGGGAGATACATTTTGTAAGGACTATAATGCGTTGTACTCTTTTTTCATAGTCATGGATTTTTTTTCCATTGGAGTTTTTTCGACAAGGTTTTAATGAGGCAAGATTAAGCTTGTCCAACATCTATCTAAGTCATCCTAAAGATTCTACTCTTTTTCTTTCGCACAGGTTTCGTCCTAATGAATTTTTCTGGCAAGGTTTTAATGAGGCAATAGGCTTAGAGATCGTGGTCATCCAAATGGGGAATGTCATAACGTGGGTTACTAAAGGGTTGGATTCCCACTTTGTATATTAGTTCCACATCGGTTAGAGATTAGTATTACACCACAATTGATTTTTATAAATAAGACATTTGCCTCCCACTATAAGATTACACGAGATCTTTTCTCCTATTTTCATCTTCCTTCTTTCACATTTATTCAAACAATATTATTCTTTTAGAATGGTTACTTGGGTTGTTTCTCTAATGCGCATATTAATCAGCCAATTTGTGTTGCTTCTTTAATACTCATAGCAACTTGAAAAGGACAAAACTCTCATCTAAATTAACAATAGTTGACAACAGCTCTTATTTGAAATCAAAATACTCTTAAAGGTGGTCTAGAATATTACTGATCAGACATACTAGCCAAGAGTTCATTTATTAATCATTTGATATTTTGGTGAATCATCATTTTCTGCTCATGGCATATTTACTTTTACATAAGCTACACCGTGTCTCCCTAAATCCTGAGAAGCAAATGATATCGATAACAAATCGATTTAGGTTGTGTTTGATTCAATCAAAAAAGAATATATATATATATATATATATATATATATATATATATATATATATATATATATATATATATATATATATATATATATATATATATATATATATCGTGTATATCGTGTAATCTCATAGTGGGATTCCAGAAATTAATATTATATATATATATATATGTATATTAATTTCTGGAATCCCACTATGAGATTACACGATATACACGATATATATATATATATATATATATATATATATATATATATATATATATATCGTGTAATCTCATAGTGGGATTCCAGAAATTAATTACCCTTTCTTCATGGCGAATAGTTAATCAGACTGAGTCGATACCCATAGGTTTGGATAGAGTTCCTTAGAACTGTTGGTTGCTTGTTGGCCTTAAGAATAAGAAACTAGTATAATCCTAGTAGCCGTCCACTCTAGGGAAGTCACCTGAACGATTAAGTTTAGCTGTCAGTGTAGCTAACCATAGAGATTGACTGAATAATTGGTGAACATTGGAGACCCATAGGATGACCTTGTGGCATTGAATGAGAGACGGTGATAATGAGTATTGACCTAAGGGAATGTATGCTTCAACTTGTGCCTTAGAGATGGTTGACCCTTCTAAGTTAAATGTCGGCCATAAGTGGGAATTGCAATCGTAAGGTAAAACTTGAGTGTACCTATAGTCGGGTAGCTAAGTAACCTTGACTGTTGCATAGAATTATACCATGACTCGGGTAATCGATAGTGGGTGACGTCGGATCGTATCTTCTAGAAAAGATGAATTGCCTCAGTGAGAAATATTATTGGATTTGGGAAGGAATATGATTGCATGTTGTGAACTCTTGCTATGATTGGCTCTAAGTTAGACCCTTGATCGAATGTTAGAAATGTTATGCTTGGGTATAGAGCTTAAACAAGTTGTCCCTGATATTAAGTATTGTGGCCTGGAAGATAGTGATTGTGGCGAAGTGAATAAAGCAATAAGTCAATTGAAAGGATGCTAAGTCGGATTTAGAAAAGATAGTTCTATCGTGGCAGATCGAGTCGCACTAACATAAAAGTTGACTGAAGTACATATGTTTTGGGGACGCCTAAAATATGTGTATGGATTCAGCCGAAGTGATAGATTGCGACTGAGATAACATTATGGGAAGAAATTATCGCACTAGCGCGGACTTTGGCTGAAATACATATGTTTTGGGGATGCCTAAAATATGTGTATGAATCCAAACGAAGTGATATGCTGCGACCAAGATAGAAATACAAGGAAAATATTGGTAAATCAATGAGAAGTTGCAAGTAATTGAAAAAGAGAAAGACAGATCGAATTATTGATGGATTAAAATGGTACAGTTGGATAGCTATTTTGAGATGACCGAGTGTGCTGAAATGAATATTGAATTGAAGCTGAATGAATAACTCGTTGTGACTAAGTAAATCTAGTAGAAGAGTTGTTTCCTTATGTTTCGAGGATAAAACTTTTTTTGAGTGGTATATTATGTAATGCCCCGCTCCGCACGAGGCATTTGGTTGGCTTGTTGGATGCTATCAAGATGTTGGACCATGACTTATGTTAGGAATCGGGAGAATTGAGACTGATGCAGTCTCTCTTAGCTGGCTAGACGGAATGGATATTAGAATGTGGCTCGCTGGTGGAGCTACGCTTAGTAAAATTGTGTGTGATCGGAACAGGAAGACCCTTTTATGCATGTGAGTGGAACTGTCCTTCCTCCTCCTTACTCCTTCATGCTTAATAAAATGAAGTATTGACATGCTATGAACTGTCCTTAAATGTCCCATATGTTAGTTGCTGAATAATAGAGATGCTTATACTGAGAATTATTGAAATGTACAACACATTGAACTGCTAATGCGATTCGATGCCTGAGAATGAATTGATAACATTGTTCCTTATGTTTAATGCTGCTGAAACGGCAAAACACTTGAATATGAGATGCCTTGTGAATGATAGAATATGAAATGATGCATGTCCCTTATAAAAAATAAATAATTGAATAAATGCCCCTATGTAATGAATGAATGTTACGCTCCTCTTAAGAAAGGAATGATATGAGATACGTTGCAATGAAATAATGAATGAGAAATGATGAAGTATGGGATCCTTGAGATCACCAAATGAAATGATGATAATGATGAAATGAATAAGTCATTAAATATGACTAATGATGCACTGTTGCCTTTACTTTCTTTAATATATTTTACCATGCGATTATGTTCACAATCGAGTCGGACACGCATTCGCATGGTCATGGACAACTTGTATACAAGGTTTGAGTTTTAATTTCCTCGAATAGTTCCTAGGGCCCTGGGGACCGATTCGGCCTAGAAGGAAATTATGATAAGTGTTGTGGGAGCACGGATAAGGCGGGGTGGCATAGAGGCTCGCCACCTACTATGCTGACCGTATTATCTTGAAATGAAATGAAATGAAATGAAAAGAGTCCATATGGTTTAACAACACCAGTGACCATGTAGTCAGGATGCATGCTAATGAATGTTTTGTGCAGGCAGCGTAAGTATATCTGATAACCTGTATTTGATGCAGGTATGAGAAGTCGGCTATCGGTAAGGAATCACATAATTGTGATATTATATATATTGGTTCAACTTGCCTGTTTAACATGCTAAATGAAATGGTGCTGCGTTGTTGCCTTTAAAATAAGAAACTCTATAACATGCTCAACATGTTAAATGCGAATTTGCTGATGCATTGCCTTTTAGATCATTTCCATAACCTATTGAATGATAACACCAACTATGCTAAACGATGCCTTCAGGAAGTATTTCCATAATGTCCAAAGTGTTAACTCAATGTTGCTTAGATGATGCCTTACACAAAGAAATGTTATACCATGCTAAGACATGTTTACTTACTTCAATGTTTCTGCTCAAGAACTGTAAACTGATGCTAGGCCTCAAGTAGAAAGATCATTCTATTAAATGCTTCCTAAAATTGACCAGTTAGTGTTGGTTTAGGCAAGTGGGTTGGATTCTGCTCGCAAGTACATAGATGATGTGCTGACCCACATTTTGTGGGCAGGTGCTCGTGTTTGGAATGTTCTGCACATGAAGATTGGCTTGATTGGTCCCGTGGCATCGAAGAATTGTTGGGCATACAGAAGCTCTCCTTGTTCAAGATGATGTCTTCTGTTTATAAAGGGCATAATGTATGGAATATTGTAATCAGTTGTACCAGTGAGTTGTAAGCCAAGTCGGTATATCGAATTGTAATCCAATGTATCCAAATATCAAATGTAAGTTGTATAGCAGTATTCAGTTGGCTTTCAATGTAAAGTGAGATGTGTTCTAAGCATTGTACTTCAATACAAGTCATATAGTCTTCTTCAATTATCAATAAAGAGAATATAGTTCTATATATCTCTGTGTGACTTCAAGTTATTCTTTTATCTCCGCGGTAATAAAGAAGTGATGTATTTCTATTCAATGAAAGAGATTGTCCTTATTAACTTTAATTTGTCTGCTTCTACCGCTGCTATGTGTTCCTATTTGAAGATAATAAAATTATGTACCATCTTTGCCTTGTACAAGTGCAATACCAGACTTGTATGGCATCACGTCCAAGCGAGGACGATCGATTCCAAGAGATAAAATATGTGAATAAATGACTCTACGAATCGGGGAGTGACAAATTGGTATCAGAGCCAGGTTTTACGCCCTTGGTCTCTTCTTTAATTCATTTCAAATCAAAGTTGCGTCGACGATTAACCAAAGTTGCTTCCGCGATCACTCAACGTTGCTTCCGCGATTAAGTCAAAGATTACTTCCGCGATTATGCTGTTGATGTTCTGTAATCATCCTATGTTGTTCGTGTCTGAAAGATCGTTGACCCTCTTGGCTGCTCACTGGATGTTCCATACAATAAGTCTATATACATTGTGATGCCCCTGAATGAATGATTGTTGTTGGTTTGGACACAAACAACCCAACAATGACTCGATGCCATAGTATGCTATATTATGAATGTTGTTTGGAATGTGAGAATAAAGAAAAGTGGCTATGTATGCTGTAACAAGTTGAGAATTACATGTGATGTTGGGAAAGAATTGGGAATGAAATAATTGATGGATGAGTTTGACATAACTGGTGAGTCGACTCAGTATGATGGCTAGTACTTTTGAGACCCTAAGAATGTTGGCTTGTGATATTGAGACCCCGAGATGTTGGCTAAGCAGTGTGATCATTATAAATCATGAATGTCCGGAATAGATTTGAGTGGGATTGTTTAAGGATGGCTTCGTTTCTGAGTGGTATATTGCCTCTACCACCTCAGAACGAGATAATTGTTGACCCTTTCCTTAGGATAGCAATAAAACTATCTGGGGGTACTGGGTAGTATCGAGACTTAGCTGGGAGTCATGTATTGTTGCTAGATGACTCGAGTGTCCTTTGACGATGATGTTATGTTGGGTAGCGAGATTGTCGAAAATTGTAACGGATGGCTTGGTTAGAAATTATTTAGTCGAGTGATGACTCAGACTAGTAAGACAATATGCTACGGGTAAATTGGTTTGGCTAGAGAATGTTGTGGCTTAGAACATTTAAATGTTGATTTCGATTAGTTGGATGCAAATCATATGTGGCTAATACAAAGTTGGTTGCTAAGCTGAAAGTTTTAAAAATGTTGTCGGTGACCCAAAGGATATTAGAAATCTGTACCTTGACCCTAAGGTGTAATAGATGTTAATCCATCTTGATCACCAAAGGATAGTCGTTACATATGTGCATGTATGTTGAGGAATTGAATTGCACTAGAAAAATAACAAGTAGTGACTCTGAATACTGTTGTTGCATAGAGGATGGTTAATTGATACATGAATTGTCGGATTGAATGGAATGAACTACTCGACCCTTGATGTAAGGAATTTTAAGAATGTTCGTATGAGATTTAGATGGCTGTCGGTTGGGATATAGATTACTGGCTTATGACTTAGTAGGGTGACATCGTCAAACAGACTGAATAGTATGATTCCATAGTTATGTTAAGACTATCGAAATCGATGACCCTTGAATAGTTAGCCTTGGCTTATGGGTTCGTGTGGGTACAAAGGAATTAGAATAGAAATTGAATCGTTGAGAATTTACTTGATGGATTATTAGAACGATGAGAATCGTATGTCGGGTTGGGAATTGACCGTAATGATGATAGATCGATCTTAGTCGATCGTAGGGTAAGTCTAAGAATGAGCCTCTGTGGAAATTATTTCCTTGAGGAAGACACTAGATAGATAGACTTGACCCTAGAAACTGTGGGCTTCATGACAAATTGTTGGCATAACCGACGATGGCGAATAGTTATTCAGACTGAGTCGATACCCATAGGTTTGGGTAGAGTTCCTTAGAACTGTTGGTTGCTTGTTGGCCTTAAGAATAAGAAACTAGTATAACCCTAGTAGCCGTCCACTCTAGGGAAGTCACCTGAACGATTAAGTTTAACTGTCAGTGTAGCTAACCTTAGAGATTGACTGAATAATTCGTGACCATTGGAGACCCATAGGATGACCTTGTGGCATTGAATGAGAGACGGTGATAATGAGTATTGACCTAAGGAAATATATGCTTCAACTTGTGCCTTAGAGATGGTTGACCCTTCTAAGTTAAATGTCGGCTATAAGTGGGAATTGCAATCGTAAGGTAAAACTTGAGTGTACCTATAGTAGGGTAGCTAAGTAACCTTGACTGTTGCATAGAATTATACCATGACTTGGGTAATCGATAGTGGGTGACATCGGATCGTATCTTCTAGAAAAGATGAATTGCCTCAGTGAGAAATATTGTTGGATTTGGGAAGGAATATGATTGCATGTTGTGAACTCTTGATATGATTGGCTCTAAGTTAGACCCTTGATCGAATGTTAGAAATGTTATGCTTGGGTATAGAGCTTAACCAAGTTATCCCTGATATTAAGTATTGTGGCCTGGAAGATAGTGATTGTGGCGAAGTGAATAAAGCAACAAGTCAATTGAAAGGATGCTAAGTCGGATTTAGAAAAGAGAGTTATATCGTGGCTAATCGAGTCGCACTAACATAAAAGTTGGCTGAAGTACATATGTTTTGGGAACGCCTAAAATATGTGTATGGATCCAGCCGAAGTGATAGATTGCGACTGAGATAACATTATGGGAAGAAATTATCGCACTAGCACGGACTTTGGCTGAAATGCATATGTTTTGGGGACGCCTAAAATATGTGTATGAATCCAAACGAAGTGATATGCTACGACCAAGATAGAAATACAAGAAAAATATTGGTGAATCAATGAAAAGTTGCAAGTAATTGAAAAAGAGAAAGACAGATCGAATTATTGATGGATTAAAATGGTACAGTTGGATAGCTATTTTGAGATGACCGAGTGTGCTGAAATGAATATTGAATTGAAGCTGATTGAATAACTCGTCGTGACTAAGTGAATCTAGTAGAAGAGCTGTTTCCTTAAGTTTTGAGGACAAAACTTTTTCTGAGTGGTATATTATGTAATGCCCCGCTCCGGACGAGGCATTTGGTTGGCTTGTTGGATGCTATCAAGATGTTGGACCATGACTTATGTTGGGAATCAGGAGAATTGAGACTCATGCAGTCTCTCTTAGTGGCTAGACGGAATGGATATTAGAACGTGGCTCGCTGGTGGAGCTACGCTTAGTAGAATTGTGTGTGATCGGAACAGGAAGACCCTTTTATGCATGTGAGTGGAACTGTCCTTCCTCCTCCTTACTCCTTCATGCTTAATAAAATGAAGTATTGAAATGCTATGAACTGTCCCTAAATGTCCTATATGTTAGTTGCTGAATAATAGAGATAATTATGCTGAGAATTATTGAAATGTACAACACATTGAACTGCTAATGTGATTCGATGCCTGAGAATGAATTGATAA
Source organism: Iris pallida (assembly GCA_029216955.1). Lineage (NCBI taxonomy): Eukaryota > Viridiplantae > Streptophyta > Magnoliopsida > Asparagales > Iridaceae > Iris > Iris pallida. The sequence continues at coordinate 1,241,340 of JANAVB010034220.1, forward strand.
CATTGTTCCTTATGTTTAATGCTGCTGAAACGGCAAAACACTTGAATATGAGATGCCTTGTGAATGATAGAATATGAAATAATGCCTGTCCCTTATAAGAAATAAATGATTGAATAAATGTCCCTATGTAATGAATGAATGTTACGTTCCTCTTATGAAAGGAATGATATGAGATACGTTGCAATGAAACAATGAATGAGAAATGATAAAGTATGGGATCCTTGAGATCACCAAATGAAATGATGGTAACGATGAAATGAATAAGTCATTGAATATGACTAATGATGCACTGTTGCATTTATTTTCTTTAATATATTTTACCATGCGATTATGTTCGCAATCGAATCGGACACGCATTCGCATGGTCATGAACAACTTGTATACAAGGTTTGAGTTTTAATTTCCTCGAACAGTTCCTAGGGCCCTGGAGACCGATTTGGCCTAGGAGAAAATAATAATGAGTGTTGTGGGAGCACGGATAAGACGGGGTGGCATAGAGGCTCGCCACCTACTATGCTGACCGTATTATCTTGGAATGAAATGAAATGAAAAGAGTCCATATGGTTTAACAACACCAGTGACCATGTAGTCAGGATGCATGCTAGTGAATGTTTTGTGCAGGCAGTGCAAGTATATCTGATAACCTGCATTTGATGCAGGTATGAGAAGTCGGCTATCGGTAAGGAATAACATAATTGTGATATTATATATATTGGTTCAACTTGCCTATTTAACATGGTAAATGAAATGATGGGGCGTGACAGCCTAGTTTCAGAGTATAATTTTGGACGTCTACAAGTTTTCCCTCAAGAGACGGCCTGATATCTCTTTCCATACACTCTAGGTAAGTTCTTTATTAAAGAGATATGGCATGAAGCCTTGCGCTTCCTTGCGGTGCTACGTCGCTATGACATGACCTAAAGTCGAGGTATTACCCCTATATGGGAACCTCATCGTAGTGTCATACTACTGCAGCATAAGGTCACAGCCTCTTTGTAGTGCCATTCTACCCAGCATGAAGCCTAAGGCTTCCTTGTGGTGTTACGCCGCAACGACATGGCTTGCAAGGCCGAGGCTTTACCCCTACCCGGGTACCTCATCGTGGTGTCGTGCCACTGTAACATGGGGTTACCCTCCCCTTTGTAGTATTGTATACAACTCTTTAATTTCATCATACAGCATTAGGCTACCTGCCTATTTGCGGTGCTACGCCGCTATGACTTGGCTTACAATGCCGAGGCATTACCCCTACCTGGGAACCTCGTGGTGGAGTCATCCCATGTAGCATGGAGTTTTACTTCTTGTAGTGCTGTGCTACCGTGCTTCCTGTAAAGCACACCAGGCATTCACTCTGCCTGAGAACTTATTAAGGCATTTAAGCTAACCTCAACACAGGATCCGTTTTTTCGCAGAAAATACATAGTAGACAACAGTAGTTATGGGTTCGTAACCCTTCCATGTTCCCAGGAACAAGTACCCACTGTTACCTGATAGTTTTCCAGTCAGTGATCCTCCTTTGAACCGAAAGTTAGATGTCTAGTAGATTTCTCTTTGAACTAATAACATAAAACTTTATGGTAGGATTACAAAAACATACTATCAGAATGCCTTCAAGCCCATCTTTCCTGCTGTGTCTTCAACTAGCTGACGCTTGAGGCCCTTTATGAACGGATCCGCCAGGTTCTCCTGACTCCGAACATCGATTACTACAATGACACCTCTCTTGATGAGATCGTTCACTGCCCTGTGCTTTAACCGCACAGTTCTCTTCTTTCCGTTGAAGAGATCATTTGATGCTACCGCCGCAGTCGCCTGGTTGTCGCAGTATATCAGAATTACCGATATCTGCGCTCCAACTATAGGAAGATCATACATGAGCTCCCGAAGTCATTTTGCTTTATCTGCTGAGGTATCAAGTGCAAAGAACTCAGATTCCATAGAAGACCGCGAGAGCATAGTCTGTTTCTTCGACTTCCACGACATAGCAGCTCCACCCATTGTAAAAATGAATTCACCAGTGGATCTCTCGCTCTCTAACTCTGAGCACTAGCTGGAATCACTGAAGCCTTCTACTACCGGTGACTCTCCGCTGAAGTGCAGTGCATATGTCTGAGTCTTCTTGAGATATCTCAAAACACGCTTTACAGTTTCCAGTACTCAACGCCTGGATTGCTTGTGAATCGACTCAATATTCCCACAGCGAAAGCTATATCAGGCCTAGTGGCAGTAGTACCGTACATCAAACTCCCGATGACGCTAGCGTACTCCAATTGCCTAATACTTTCCTTCGAGTTTGGCTCCAGCTTTTGATCACTTTGGTACGGCGTATTAATTATAGGAAGATCATGATACCCGTATCGAGTAAGCATCTTCTCAATGTAATGAGATTGTGACAGTGCCAATCCAGTGTCTGTCCGGATGATCTTGAGTCCCAAGATAACATCAGCATCCCCTAAGTCCTTCATACTAAACTTTGTCGAGAGAAACTTCTTTATCTCAGTGACACAGCTTATATTCGTACCTAGGATTAGCATGTCGTCCACGTACAGACAAACGGTGACTCCTCTTCCGTCAGCAAATTTAGTATAGACACACTTGTCTGTTTCGTTGACCCTGTAGCCGTTTGATCTGATAACTTTGTCAAACTTCTCATGCCACATTTCGGGAGTTTGTTTTAAGCTGTATAGAGATTTTACCAACTTGCAGACTTTGTATTCTAGGCCTCTGATGACAAATTCTTCTGGCTGTTGTATATAAATCTCCTTGGTCAGCTCGCCATTCAAGAATGCTGTTTTCACATCCATCTGATGTATCACCAGTTTGTGTATTGTCGCAAGGGCAATCAACAATCTGATGGTTGTCATCCGTGCTACTAGAGCATATGTGTCAAAGTAGTCGATCTCCTGCTTTTGAGAAAACCCCTTGGCCACTAGCCTGGCCTTGAACTTATCAATGGTTCCATTAGCTTTCATCTTCTTCTTGAAGATCCACTTGCATCCGATGGATTTTGCTCCTTCGGGTAAATCAACTAACACCCATGTGTTATTGGAGGTAATTGAGTCAATTTTATTGTCTATTGCCTCCTTCCAGAAGACAGCATCTCTGGTCTTTATCGTCTCATTATAGGTAAGCGGATCTGCTTCCATATGATAGGTGACGAAGTCATCTCCGAAGTTCTTCGACCTCTTTGCTCGCTTCGTCGACGGCTCAGCGAGTTCCAGTTTAATTGTTGTTTCTCCACCAACAACTTCATCTTGGACTACTGGCTCATATGAGATCTCAGTCTCATTTGCACCTACATCATTCTCCGGAATGTCTGGAAGAATAATATTTTTATGTCTTGCAAACTTGTCTTCGAAATATGCAGCATCGCGAGATTCGATAATATGATTTGACTCAATATCAAAAAATCTTCGAGCATCACTCTTCTCGGCATACCCCAAGAAGATCGCCTTCTTAGTCCTTATCCCTAGCTTCTGAATCTTCAGATCTGGGAGCTTCACATAAGCCAGACACCCCCACACTCGAATGACATTCAAGTTAGGTCTGACTTTGAACCAGAGTTCATGAGGAGTTATGTCCGAAGTTGCATAAGGCACTCTATTCAGAATGAAAGTGGCTGTTAATTCAGCTTCTCCCAAGTAGCATTTTGGAAGACCTGTAGTTAGCAGCATTGAGTTCATCATTTCTGTCAACGTTCGATTCTTCCTCTCTGCTACTCCGTTAGATTGAGGAGAATACGGAGCAGTAGTCTCGCAGATGATTTTATGTTCTTTGTAGAACGATGTAAATTTATGAGACCGATATTTTCTGCCTCGATCACTTCTCAACCTCTTGAGTTGTTGTCCAGTTTATCGTTCAGCTTCGGCCCTAAACTCCTTGAACTTCTCGAACGCTTCGTCTTTAGATTTGAGCAAGTAGACGAATGCGTACTTAGAGAAGTCATCGATGAAGGTTATGAAATACTTCATTCCGGCTTTTGTAGAGAATTTTTTGAAGTCACAGATATCAAAGTGTACCAACTCCAGAAGATCTGTGCTTCGATTGACCCGATGAAAGGGTTTTCTAGTGATCTTTGTCTGAGCACATACTTCACACTTCTCTACCTTACTTCCACATTTGGAGATAAGTCCTAGGCTAGACATTTTGTTTATTCTTTTACAATGAACATGTCCTAGCCTATTATGCCAGTCAAGAGAATAATCAGAAAGAGCGATTGCATTTATTTTATTAGACTGGTTTACAAGCTGAATTTTAAACATCCTTTGATTTGAAAAGCCTTTCCGAAGTATGTTCCCTTCTTGGACATCACCATCTGACCAGCATTAATGTCCATCCTTAAGCCTCCGTTGCTAAGCAGGCTCCCAGAGATCAGGTTCTTGGCAACCACAGGAACATGCTTTACTCCTTGGAGCGTCAGAGTGTTCCCGGAAGTGAGTTTCAGCTCCACAGTTCCGATCTCCAGTACTTCAGCTTGGGCCTGGTTCACCATGACAACCTTCTTAGAAGTTGGCTGGTACGTGACGAGCTGTTTCTTCCCAGAACAGACATGGCATGTCGCACCGGTGTCTATCCACCAGTCAGTGTAGTGCCCCATCCCGTTCAGTCAATCGGAAGAATCGAAACGCCGACGGCGTTCGGACTTAGCCTTGTAACGGCTGCTTGAAGACATTGCTCGGTCGAGGCAACCGCTCGCACAGGTGGGGTAATTTCGGTGAACTTGCCTCATCTTAGCCTTCACATAATAAATCGTATGTTTTCAACTTGCACAAGTAGGCTTGATAATAAAAGAGACGAATCCACATAACTAAAGGGAATAATCCCGACGGGTCAAATTGAGTTAGAATATGGAAAGGTCCAACGGTCGACTTAGAGTTGGCGCATGACATGCTTTAAAAATGACACTCGATCCTTCGTCCCATGGCTTGGAAGAAAGAAAATTGGTTGAATAGGCAAAGTTATGAACGTAGCCTAAGTCATAGGCGTCACCCGCGTAAATGCTTCATAAAGCATGCACGGTCCTATCGTCCAAGGTTTGGCACAGCCTTGGCTTGTCCCATGAGTTGAGTTGCATTGCATGGATTATGATATAAGTCTAGGCACCCAAATGACTTGGTCGTTCAGAAGCCGAACGCATGCGCGGCACGTTTCCGCAATGCGAGGCTTGACGCAGCCTTTGCTCGTCGAGTCGTTGTGCGTTTAAGTCAGGCAAGTTATGTTAGGCTATCGGAGTGGTAGCAAGCACGGTCCTACGAGTTCTACGGTTGGGTATAACCACATAGTCTTACGATCTCAAGGCCCGTCGACTTGGGCAGGAGTGTCGCGTAGAGCATGATTGGCTTAAGGCACGATGTACAGACTTAGTGTTTAAGGCATAAACCACGGTTGATTTAATGAGCTTTGGAGGAAGGACTATCGAATAGGCATTGAGTTGAATGAAATGATATGGTAACAGGGAGAAGGCTCGCGGCCGTAGGTCGTCGAGGGATCTCAAGGAGCATCAAGGGAGAAGGCTCGCGATTGTGGGTCGTCGAGGGATCTCAATGATAGAAGTCTTGATATTGGTTTGAAAGAGATGGTAACATTGGAAGAGGAATGACTGTGTGAGACATCAGTTTGTGTCGAGTCTTGCATGGTCATTGGACAACTTGTCGACAAGAAAAAGTTTCCACGAGCGGCAACCCTGGGCGCCGAGGGACCGCGTCGTTCCGGAGGGAAACACGGTATAGCCGTAGCAGGATGAACCGCTCGGGTTATTCGGGAACTTTCTTCGGGGCTAGCTACTTGCGATGAAAGGGTCTTCGAATAACAAGGCTATAAGTCCATGATAGCTTGTGGTGTTAGTGACCAATTCATATAGATGGGTCGGCACAAGCTGTAATCCGCGTGTGTGCCTTTGTATTTAGTCTAGTTGAATGTGCGTATGGTTGGAACACAAGTGTTTGGGCCTAAGAATGGCTACAACATAGGCGACGTGCTTCGGTACGAGATGTGGCGTCGAGTCTTAAGTTGTTGGTATATAAGTTTGTATAAGTTGGAATTGAGTTGTCTTGAGTTTAAGTCAGAAAATGCCGTAAGGCAAAGTCGATCGAGTGACACTTAGCCCTCAAGTCTTGATTGGGTCAGTTGGTGATCAAAGTAGGAAAAGGGCCGCGAGGCGGCAAGGGCCGCGAGGCGGCGATATGATTGAGTCTCATCGAGTTGTGAGGCACAGCCTCAATAAGGACTTATAGTACGGTCATACGGAAATAGAGTCTTATCGCGTAGTTGCGTCTCTGATTTTGGCCGAAAGGCAGACACGATTTGATAGGTTAACGTTGTCGATGCAAGCACGGGATGGTCCAGAGACACAAAATAGGCCAAGGCGTCGGTCCTAAAACTGATCCTAAGGCAAGAGTAGAAAGACAATCATAAAGGGGACTATGTTGCACAAAAGTAATCAAACTTGTTAGTTTTTGTATGGGTGGGCGAGCTTATTCCACCAGCACAGTTGAGTACTGACACCCACATAGTTTTCATGTGCAGGCACAGGTAGAAGCTTGTGGCGCGGAGCTCGCTTGGATGCGTCGAGGCACAGAGTTCCTTGGTGATCTTAAGCGTGCGGCCGCATAGAGTCAAAACTTATACGGGACATAATGTATGGACGTCGCCTTCCGAAGCATCCGCTGGCTCGAGACATATATTGAGAGATGAGAGAGAGCTGAGTGACTTGTAATGTGAGATGAGTGAGCTTGAGTGAGCTTGAGAGACTTGTAATCTTGGCCTTGCGCCCATTGTAATCTTTGTTTCAATATCAATAAAAGAGTGGTTTGAAATGACTTGTGTTTTGTTCTAATTTTCGCTGCTATTCTTCAATGTCTCTGCATGGGACTTCTGTGCGACGACCCCGTCGCAGCCGCTGAAATCGGCCGTTATGGAACCCGTCTTGCACGAGCACAATCTAGGCTCGTGTGGCATCATGCCTTAACGAGGAAGATCGCTCCTATGGGAGCGGGGCGTGACATAATGGTATTAGAGCACGGCTTTACGTCCTTGGACTATCGATTGAATTCTTTAACTCTGTTGTTTCCGCAAACTCTGAAGTATTGCTTCCGCAAAGTTGATATCATTGGTGCCATCTCTCTCAATTGTCCCACGGGATGTCCATACAATCAATCTAACTATTTTGTAAAACATAGGAGAACAGTTTTTGATAAAACGAAAATATGGTTTGCGTAAGCACGGTTGGCTAAGTCGGGCTGGACATATACACCAAGGATTGTGTCAACCGTAGCAAATTCGAGTACGAGATTCGTAGTGTTCGAGCTAGAATGAGTTGAACTCGATTGAGTAAATATGGGATAACTGTCGATAGGGGTGCTCTCGAGCGACGGTATCGTCGATGCGATATAGATGAGCGTGCTTGCAATTAGAGAAATGGTTCGAATGGGATTCGAAGAAGTCGATTTTGATTCGAATGATAGTTTTGAGGATTTGTTGAATGACTTCATTCCTGAGTGGTGTATGCGATAGTCTCAGAAATGTCGTTCGATCGGTTGAAGATTCGGGGTGTCAATGAGTCTATCAGCAAGCGTCGCACATATGCAAAGCCTTAGATTGAGTGAGTTGTTGTCATGAAGTTTGATAAGTGGATTCGAACAACCTAGAGATTGATGTGCACGAAACGTGCACGGGATTGAGGATGGTGCGAGTATGAAATGCGAAGATGATTGAGTAGATAAATCAAATCGAGAAAAAGCTAAGGTGTAGCGAACGGATGACTTGATCGAGGAAATTGATACAGATTACATACGAAAAGTTAGCACGACAGGCAGATAGCGTGCATGAAAGGTTTGATTTTGAAGTTACGCGAATGACTCTAAGGATTGGATTGAATGTTGCTCGATGATTGAGTTAACAAAAGGGACAATACAAATTGAGGAAATGCATTGGTCGATGACTTAAGATAGACGGACGAATATACGTAATTTTGGATTTGAATGAATTGATATTGTAAAAGATTCGAAGGATAATGATCGAACTTAGATTGAATGTCGATGAGATTATCCAGTCGGATGATAGCATCATTCGCACGATTCAAAATTGGTTGCAAAGGAAGATCGTCAGGTTACGCATATCGTCGATGGTATTGATACGTATCAAAGATTGATATGCGATAACTCGGGGGTACTCTGACTCGGCGAGTGACGATCGTGCAAGTGTTAATGTTTGGTTGGGTGCTATACTTAGGATTTTGATCGAGATGAATGTTGGATGAAAATGATTGTATTTTGATGGTTACGCGGATAACCACAACGTCGACCATCTTGTCTTGTGCGAGCGCAACTCTAGCCTCGCACATGCGTTGCGTCGAATTTGGGGCGATCGTTCCGCGTGAGCGCTGACATGGTGATTCATGTCGCGAGAATGATCGAACTCGGAAAATCAGGACGCGGCAACGTTGATTGTCTCGACTTGTCGGTTTGATGCGAAGGAGAATTCGAGGATGTTAGGACTTACGATTAATGAATGAATAAAACTTGAGGATTGAGTAGGTCCAATCCGCGCATCGGGAATGAATTAGTCTAGACACAAAACAAGAGTTACGTTCCGATGAGAATAATTATCTCGCGGGAGCGTGCATGGTGATTCGTGCCCACCGTGGATAATCTGACTCGCGTGAGATCGGGACGCAACATATTGTTAAGTCAGACGACCTTGTGATCGATTACGTGAATTGGGATGAATGACTTAGGGAGTATAAAATGTGAATTATGGTCTAGCGAGGAATTATGTCGTAGCGTGCTTGACTTGAAAGGATTGATAGACAGATTATGTCGAACGTGTTTGAAGAGATAGACTATGTGAAATGGCTTGTTGAACAAACGATATTGATGTATCAAAAATTGGTTGAATGAACTTACAACAGGATAGCTTTACTGAATGACTCGGACCCCGTACGACGAATATTTGGATGTGCGTAGGGAATCAATGCTCTATGTTTAAAAATCGGAGCGATACGAGCTTGGGTAGAAACCCCGTACTATCAACTTGGTTTGACCTTAGGATGGGGTCAGTGTTGATATTGTTGTTTGGGAACTATGATTCCAATACTGACGGAAAGACGTAGCCTAGTGGTTAGTCAGACGTCCAAGTGCGAAGGGGTAGGATTTGTGGTGGCACCACTTGCGAGTTTCGGTTGACATGCATGTGTATCCGGGACGCCCGAACATGTGCATGATCCGACTCGAGTGGTGATGGGGGATTCTCTATCATGAGGCTTGGCTGAAATGCATGTATTTTAGGGACGCCTGGAATATGTGACGATCTAACTAAGTGATATGATGAATCAAGTGAGACTTGAGGAACGGGAAGGTGTCGAAGATTTTGAGATCGTAAGTTTAGAAGAAAAGGATTGTGGGTAGCATGAGCGTGGCTCGTATTTGGGAAACGCATAGGAGTAAGTGTGTGCGAGAGTCCTTGAATGTTGAGTAAAGTGATAAGTCAATAAGTGTACTCAGTTAGTTTCGAGGACGAAACTTTTTCTGAGTGGTGTATGATGTAGTGCCCCGTCCCGCTCAGTCAATCGGAAGAATCGAACCGCCGACGGCATTCGGACTTAGCCTTGTAACGGCTGCTTGAAGACATTGCTCGGTCGAGGCGACCGCTCGCTCAGGTGGGGTAGTTTCGGTGAACTTGCTTCATCTTAGCCTTCACATAATAAATCGCATGTTTTCAACTTGCACAAGTAGGCTTGATAATAAAAGAGACGAATCAACATAGCTAAAGGGAATAATCCCGACGGGTCGAATTGAGTTAGAATATGGAAAGGTTCAACGGACGGCTTAGAGTTGGTGCATGGCGTGCTTTGAAAATGATACTCGATCCTTCGTCCCGTGGCTTGGAAGAAGGAAAATTGGTTGAATAGGCAAAGTTATGAACGTAGCCTAAGTCATAGGCGTCACCCGTGTAAATGCTTTATAAAGCATGCACGGTCCTATCGTCCAAGGCTTGGCACAGCCTTGGCTTGCCCCATGAGTTGAGTTGCATTGTACGGCTTATGATATAAGTCTAGGCACCCAAATAACTTGTTCGTTCAGAAGTCGAACGCATGCACGGCACGTTTTCGCAATGCGAAGCTTGACGCAGCCTTTGCTCGTCGAGTCATTGTGCGTTTAAGTCAGGCAAGTTATGTTAGGCTATCGGAGTGGTAGCAAGCACAGTCCTACGAGTTCTACGGTTGGGTATAACCACATAGTCTTACGGTCTCAAGGCCCGTCGACTTGGGCAGGAGTGTCGCGTAGAGCATGATTGGCTTAAGGCACGATACACGGACTTAGTGTTTAAGGCATGAACCACGGTTGATTTAATGAGTTTTGGAGGAAGTACTATCGAATAGGCATTGAGTTGAAAGAAGATATGGTAACAGGGAGAAGGCTCGCGGCCGTGGGTCGTCGAGGGATCTCAAGGAGCATCAAGGGAGAAGGCTCGCGACCGTGGGTCGTCGAGGGATCTCAAGGACAGAAGTCTTGATATTGGTTTGAAAGAGATGGTAACATTAGAAGAGGAATGACTGTGTGAGACGTCAGTTTGTGTCGAGTCTTGCATGGTCATTGGACAACTTGTCGACAAGAAAAAGTTTCCACGAGCGGCAACCCTGGGCACCGAGGGACCGCGTCGTTCCGGAGGGAAACACGGTATAGCCGTAGAAGGACGAACCGCTCGGGTTATTCGGGAACTTTCTTCGGGGCTAGCTACTTGCGATGAAAGGGTCTTCGAATAACAAGGCTATAAGTCCACGAAAGCTTATGGTGTTTGTTTGCCATTAAAATTGTTTGATTGAAAACTTTAATACAAACAGAACAGTGTTACAATGTAGGACTTAGATGTAGTCCTAGGAGTGCACTTTTGTTTAAGCTGGGTCCTTAGTGCCAATGGAGCGAGTGGTAATGCGTTGACTCCGTTGACGGGCTGACGACGGTTATCGGTTCTCTGAAGGTGTGGATTGCTCTGGGTGCTGGAGCTTGCTGAGAGGAGGAAGACGTTGAGTGTCTGTATCTGCCTTTCTGATGATTCTTTGTATGTTCGTTGTGGATTCTGTGTGTGTGTGAAGGAGACGATCCTTCTATTTATAGATTTGCAGGCTGGCTGCTCATGCGCGCATGTGGGATGCGCCGGTGTGGGGACGCCACGTGGAGGTTGCTGATGGAGGCGTGTAGATGATGCGCCCTGATTGAGGGGAAGAACTCTTCATACTGCTGTTGTGAGCCGGCACGTAGCAGAGGAGAAGATCTTTCTGTTGCTAAAATCTTGGACGAGTTGAGTCAAAGGACACGTGTCATCGACCCATGGCTCGAAGATCTCGGATTTGGTGGGAGGAAGTAATCTGGTGAGCTGCGCCTTGATTGGGCGCAGGAGGAGGCTGCAGCTCATAACCTTTAGGGGTTATAAACTATTTAGAGCGTATGGCTTTTGAGGCACATGCAGGCGATTTTTCTTCTGTCTTTCGGGATCAGAGATCAGTCTGGGGCGCATGGCCTTTGAGGCGCATGCAAAGCTTCAACTGGAGACTCTTCTTCTGTCTTTAGGGATCAGTGAAGGGTCTGAGGCGCATGCTGGTTTGGACGCATGGTCGTAGAGGTGCATAGCGATTTGGACGCATGGCCGTAGAGGCGCATACGGATGGCCACGTGGCAGTAGCCGTCGGAATAGAGTCATGATGATGCTGACGTTGTCGACGCTTCATTCTCTGAAAAAGCTGTCAACTGTTCAGACTTTGGGAAGCGTGCTGCCAACTCTGGTGTCAGTTCAGCATTTAATGTTTGTGACGTTCGATGGACAGCTGAGTGGGCACATTGGTTGGTGTTCCACTCGGCATGGAGATGTGAGGGGGGCGCATCCTCTGTGATGCGCCGGGTACTGTAGGGCGTGTCTGTGTGATGCGCCTGATGCTGGAGGGCGCGTCCGTGTGATGCGCCTGATGCTGGAGGGCGCGTCCGTGTGATGTGCTGTTTGGCTGGCGCATCCGACATGTCCTTTAATGACGCGGCTGTCTCGCTCCTCGAGTGCTATAAATAGCCGTTTGGCTGAATTCGAGGCGTCCGGTTCATCCATTTAATGCAAATTCATTGCACAGAATTTGGAGAGTCATCCACTTGGCGCATGGGTTTGATTTGCCCGGCCTATAAATAGTGGCATGGAGAGAAGGTTTGCTCCTCGTTCCCTCTCGTAATTCCAACATGAACTTGGATATGCGGGTGCATTCTGTTGACGAAGTGCTCCCGAGGGTGAAGATGAGACGTCGTGTTGTCTTCGATGCACTTGAAGGTAACTGTTACATCCAAAAGACGGAGTCGAGGGCTTCTGAGGCAGGCAGAAGGTGCCTGTTGCATCCAAAGATAAGGATGTTCGGGCCTCGTCTCCGTTGTTCCGGAAGAGCCGTAGATCGGAATGGCGGTGCTAGGTTCTCTCTTCCTTCAAAGTGGGTACCGCCCACTTTTATTGTGTTGAAAGCTCCTTGTGCCATGATTTCGATCACGGTCTTCCTTGGTCTTTGGAGGCTCTTTCGAAGCCTCCCCTGGCCACAGCTTTGCCGTGCTCTTCTCTTCCTTGGTTCCAGCCAGAGGGTTAAATGCTTTGTGTAATCGAAGCACTTATCAGGTGACCCTGGCTGGAAGAGCAGCACATAACTGGGCTCTGCTCGGCCAGGTGAGCCTGGTTGGAAGAGTTGCACATGACTAAGCTGCTGAAGGGATGCACATAACTGAGCTGGATGCACATAACTGAGCTGCAGAAGAGATGGTGGGATGCGCCTGGCTGGAGGCGCATGGCATCTGCTGCGCCTAACTGACAGCGCATGGTGACTGCTGCGCCTAACTGACAGCGCATGGTGACTGCTGCGCCTATCGGAAGGCGCATGGTGGTTGCTGCGCCTATCTGGAGGCACATGGTGGTTGCTGCGCCTATCTGGAGGCGCATGGTGGTTGCTGCGCCTATCTGGAGGCGCATGGTGGCCGCTGCGCCTATCTGGAGGTGCATGGTGGCCGCTGGCTGTCGATCTAGGATCTTTCTTTTGTAGAAATTCTCCTTTGTACAACCTTTTCTAGCCATGTAATAGACTTTTATATATAAATAAAAAGTCCTTCTTCGAATGGCTTATTTGATTTTGCTGTCTGAGTTCTGGAGCATATAGTGCCTGGCGCATGTGCTTTCTAGCTGTGAAATTCCATGCTTCTACAAGACCCCCTTCAAAGTTTTCAAAACTTTTGAATAAGTTTTGGAATACTTTGAATAAGAAGCATGGAGGTCAGGGCGCATGATTGTTGGGCGCATGCTTGTTCGGGCGCATGCTCCTTCCAGTTGATGATGATGACGTCTTGGTAACCCAAAAAGATTAATGATGATCTTTTGGTTGTATTTGCTGTTATCTCCTCACGGAATCCGAAGCGACGGCTGAGATTATACGTCATCGGTTCACGCGTGCGACCATGCCCTATAAATAGGTGAGGGTTGGAGAGAGTTCGTCTTCTCTGTGCCTTTGCTTTTCTTTAGAGTTATTCTTCAAACCCTAACCTTTTCTTCTTTGAGAGAATGGCTCCCAAGACTCCTCGCGGTGGTGCCGGCAAGGGGAAGGAGAAAGCGAAGGAGTTTGTCGACGAGGATGCACCTATCACCCCTGCGACTCCGGCCGACGTTCGTCCCGAGGTGACAGGTGGGTTTCATCTCTTTCACATAAGCTTTTGGGCCAGACTGTGCCTTAACTCAAATTTGCTGACGCGTATGGACTTCTGTCCTGATGATACGCCGAGGTTCTACCCTGCCGACGTGCATAGGTTTACACCTTTATCATGCACCGAGGTTTAATGGCTGACGCGCATGGGTTTCGTACCCTGATGATGCGCCGAAGCCTCCGCTGTCGCGCATGGGCTTACGCCTTGATGATGCGCCGAAGCAAGCTGACGCGCATGGGCTTACGCCTTGATGATGCGCCGAAGCAAGTTGACGCGCATGGGCTTACGCCCTGATGATGCGCCGAAGCTCTGATGCTGGCGCGCATAGGCTCACGCCCTGATGATGCGCCGAAGCTCTGATGCTGGCGCGCATGGGCTCACGCCCTGATGATGCGCCGAAGCTATTTGACATTTTTGCCTGACTTCCACCTTTATTGTATCAGTGTCGATGACGATCCCTTTGTTGAATGAGGTCCTCCTGGATGCTTCTCTTTGTCAGATGGGAGTTGATTTTGACGAGGCGGTGATCAATCCTGCGAAGGATGCTATCTTACAGGACCAATCTCGTGAGAGAATGCTACAAATCCAGACCCAGTTGCCTCTTTTCCTCCAGAGTATGATGGAGAGTGGTAAACTGAAGTCTGCTGAATCCGAAGGTGTAACTTTCTTAAGACCTGCCTTTCTGTTTGGCGACCGACTAGTCTCTTCCGAAGCGAAGATACTGAGGATCAGAGAAGACTGGTTCTTTTCTGCCAAAGGCATGGTTTTGTACATGCGGCAGGTTGACCGCCAGTTGCCGCTGACGGCTTTTTATCGTCTAGCTTCGAAGAGAAGGATGGGTTAGGAACTTACTCCCTCTCAAGGAGGGGCCTTGGGAGGTACCCTCTCAATTGACGCCTCCTCGAACCAGCGAGATACTTTGACTGCTTCACGAGCCGGTTCTTCTTTCAGTTACCGAGCCTTGCGTCCTGGGAGCATCTACAGTGAGGTCCCAAACGACACGTTTCCCTTCAGTGCCCCGATCTTTGCAAATCGGATGCTGACATCAAAGGTGATGTATCCGACAGGTAGCTTTAGAGTCGAAGGCTGGTGTCACTACATCCCGAAGTGGGACGAGTTGACCACTTGGGTGCTTTCAAGGTTCAAGGTTGAGCTTAAAGAGATCGGGCTGACAGCCGCCATTCGGGCCACGCAGGCAGGCGTGGACCTCAATAAGCCTATGTTTCTTGCGCTCTTGGAGCTTTTCAATACCCAGACTAGCAGCTTCTTTACTCCGGTGGGGGAGTTGGGATTGGCCCTCCATGAAATGTACGAAGTGTCCAAGCTTCCTTGGGGCTCGGAACCGTACGAGGAATATTTTCCATCAAATGAAGAGATCCAAGTTCTGGAAGATAAGGATCCGGAGATGATGGCTGTTTTCAAAGAGGTGACGAGCCATCATTATTTGATGCACCGGAGGGACAAGGGCAAGACCCAGCCTCATGTGACTGCTTGGAGGGACTACGTCTTCAGGCAGGATTTGGCAGATCCTTCGAGGATTCGGTTTGCGACTCCGCAGGGATTGAAGCCCGCGGAAGTGAGTTCTGAAATAAGCCGGCTGGACGAAAGGACCCCAGATTCTAATGAGGGTGGCAAGGCGACGTACAGCTATTTCTGGCACTGCGGGCACCGGATGTCATCTAAGGCAGTGTTAACGGCCTACTTGATGATATGGCTCCGGGATTGCGTATTTGCAGGTGGATCCGGTGCCGTCGAGAGGGTACATCAGAATCTCATTTTGCCTGCAGTGAAGTTGGCCTGCGGACGACCTTTAGCTCTCCTCCCCGCGATGGTGTGCAACCTGTTACGCGGTTTGAGGTCTTTTGCCGATGATGTGATCCATGAGAGAGGTAACAATGATAACTTTCCCCGGGCCGAGCTGCCTTTCCATTATCTTATGGGGTAGCTGATTCTGCATCATCCGAACGTGATGAGTCCCGGTCCGGAGGAGGACCATGTCGAAGGGGATGCCTTCATTCGCCGCTTCTATAAGAGGAAGTGGTCTTACACTGGCGTCCCCGTTTGTAGGAGAGTCTTGTCCTACCTTCAGGGGTGGGAGATTGTCAAGGTTGGCCCGATCTTCAAAGATTTCGAGGCCGACGAAGATTTAGTTGACTCTGGCGAAGATGCGGTCACTTTGCCGAAATAGAGTTTTCGTTGGTTGCAGAGTATTCGGCCTTCTTACCTGGTCTATCGCAACCAAAATAGGTGTTATCTGGAGCCTTATCTGCCAAGCCGATTTGCTCATCAGTTTGGCTATACCCAGTTAATGTTGCGGAATCCCAGTAGCAGTTTAGGCTTCATCGGGAGTTTGCTGGATGGAGCCCGGGGCTGGCAATATTATAACGCTGGATGCACTAGCGTTAAGTTCACCACGCCAGTTCGCAATCCTCGGCCGCTGATCCTATATCCGGCCGCCAAGCTGTATTGCACTATGACTACTATGTCTCCTGGTTATGACAGGGAGACTAGTTTCATCATTGGAACCCAGCTGGAGGCGACAGCAAATATATTGATGGCAGCCCGATCATATCGTCTACCAGAGTTGACGGGGTATCGGGCTGCTGCTACAGTACCAGTGGGAGACCCGTCTGTCGGGAAAAGGCGGGCTGAGACAGAAGCTGGTTCTTTTGTACCGAAAAGGTCGAGAAAGGCGCCGACCCGAAAGGTTACGGAAGTGCCACTTGCAACGCCAACGGGATCAGTCCCTGCTGGGGTGAGGAATATTTCGTAATTCCAATTCTTCTCGTTATTGTGGCGACTTATGCTCTTCTTCTTGTAGTCGTTGAAGAAAAAGTCCCGTGCTTCAAAATCGGGCGCTAGTAAACCGAAGGCGGTGGCAGGCTCTTCTGATGAGCGCATTCCACCAATGCTAATGTCTCCCGTGGAGGAATGTCCCGAAGATGTTCCTGCGGAGATTTTAATATCTCCTGACTTTGAGGTCGCAACAACTTCTGGGAGAGCACCATCTGCCGTGGAGGCCTTGGATGCTGAGGGTCCTGCGGACTCGAGGCATCCTGATGATGAAGTGGACTGGAGTTCGTCACCTTCTGATGACGTCCCTCCGGTCTTGCAAGAATCTGCTGCGGGGACAGCAGATATGGTTGAGACAGAGGAGAGGGTTGATTCCCCTCCTTATCATGATGAGGGGAGGTCGCTGTATCATTGCCGAGTCCTACCCCGGCTTCAATCGTGGAAGTTGAGGCGGCTACCGCTCAGAAGGTAGCGACAGATTCTGTCCCTGTTGATAATGAGACCCGTCTTCCGGTCGCGACCGCTGAGACGGGTCAAGAGACAAGTGATGATCTCCATTTTCTGCCAAGAGAGGTACCAACTGTTGATAGGACGTTGGGGGTAGAAGAGGTGGCCGTTGACATCGGTGGTTCCTCCGGGCTTGAGAAGGGTAAGGGTGTAGAACCCTGTGCCGCTCCTTCTACTTGGGGGACCATCTCGACGCCTGTGCCGGCCCCTTCTGTTGCTTCGGCTCCTCGGGCTAGCAGTCCAGCCCCTGTTGATGAAGAGCCCGTTGATGCCGAGGTTCAAGCCTCGCTGATTGAGGTTGGCGAATCTTCTTCCGGTCTGCAAACTGTAGTAGCTCCTCCAATTCCTGCGATGACGCCGCAGGTCCTGGCGGATGCAGACGAGTATACAAAATTCCTCGTCGAGGGGGTATACAAAATGCTGCAGAAGGGTGTATCTGCTGTGATGGATGCCAACAGGAGTTTTACGACGGAAAAAGCTTTGGCAATGCCCTGCATCGAGCTGATTCGTATTCACCAAGGCCACGACCACATGGCCGAAATTCTGGAGGCTTCAGTGATTGAGCTGGATGAGCAGCTCGCGGAACTTCAACGCATCCAGCGAAACGACCTCTCTGTCCTGATAGATACGGAGAAGGGGAAGCTGATTGTCGAGATCGAGTCTTCATACCAGGCCACCGTGGGCGTTTGGGAGCGCGAGGTGGCTGAGACTGAGGCTGCGGTAGAGCAGTTGTCTCAGTCCATGAAGACGACGGTAGAAACTCGAGCTGCATTGGAAGCTAATATCGCGGATATCGACACCCAGATGCGCCGCCTTGAAGACCAACGGGCCCGACTCCAGTTAGAGGTCGAGCGTGTCCGGGCTGAACATGCAGCATTGAAGAAGGATGAAGCGACTTTTACTCAGCGGACTCTTGCCTTGGCGCAGCAACGACAACAACTTGATGAGAAGCATGCAAGTGATACTTCCGCTGCGGCCGTTGAATTGATGTGCCAAGAAGCAGAGCGACGAGTCCTGGCGACGGTGGAGGCCCGTGCAGTCGACTTAAAGCTTCGAGTCAGGGAGCTCTCAGCCCATCCTGGGGAGATTCAGGGACCATAGCTTTTCCCTTTTTCTTTTGTGTTCTTTTGCAACCCTTACTGGGGGATGATGTAGCTTCTTGTACTCCTTTTTTCAGAAGAATAAAGAAGTCTACAACCTTTTTTGTGATGTGTTCATCTTTTGTTATCATGAACTTGATGATTTGTGTGGACCTATTATCTTTTGCGCACCTTGGTTTTCAGGTACAGATAATAAGTTTGAAGGAACCATTATGTTTGCTTAGAGGTAATGTGGACATGGCAATCATTGGGTTCGAAATGATAGAATCTCCCTACTCAGAGGTATTATGGACGTGGTAGGAATGATCTTGGGGGATACGCTGAACAACTCAGAGGTTATATGGACGTGGAAGTTCTGCGATCAATGTACAATAACGCAGGGGTTGTTTGTACAAGATGTTTACTCAGAGGTAATGTGGACGTGGTAAACATGAAGGGTAGCGTAGGCTTACGAAGTGTAAGATTCTGCTTTGTAGGGTGTAGAGAGACAACTCAGAGGTAATATGGACGTGGTTATCTTTCTACTGGAAGATGCCACGGAACAGCTGGGTTCCGGAAGCGTATGAGTTTGTGGAAAGAGGTTGTTTGGGGAAGTACATGTCTGGAGGATGTCAAGAATAGTACTTCTTTAGGAACTTGCCGTTGATGGGCATCATGAACAAGTCCCCATTGGGTTTGGCGAGGCGGTAAGCACCGTTTGAGTATACCGTCTCTATGATGAAAGGTCCTTCCCACTTGGGCTCGAACTTTCCTGGTGTCTTGTGGGTCAACACCATTGGTCTTCTGACTGCTAAAACCAGGTCGCCAACTTGGAAAGTCCTCTGTTTGACCTTCTTGTTAAAAGCCTGTGATATACGGGCTTGGTAGAGCTCGATGCGTTGTTGAGCTAGGAGATGCTTTTCGTTAAGTGCCTCCAGTTTTCGCAGACGACGACGTTGATTGTCCTCTTCTGTGAGTATGTTTGTGATTGCTACGCGGAGCGAAGGTATCTGTATCTCGAGAGGCAGTACTGCTTCGCTCCCGTAGACCAGGGAGAATGGAGTGTTGCCTGTTGGGGTCCGTACCGTTGTGCGGTAGGCCCAAAGGCATTCGCCAAGCTTTTCGTCCCAGTCGTGTTTGTTGGATGACACGACCTTTTTGAGCAGCCTAACGATAGTTTTGTTGAATGCCTCAGCCAATCCGTTTGCTGCCGGATTGTAGGCGGTTGAGGCCACGTTCTGAATGCGATTCTTGTCACAGAACCTGCTGAAAATGTGGCTGATAAACTGAGGACCATTGTCATGGATGATCCGCCGGGGTACTCCAAAACGGTAAATGACATGGTGTTTGATAAAGCTGACCACCCTGGAGCTTTTTACTTCTGCTAGTGGAACTGCTTCCGCCCATTTGGAGAAGTAGTCGATGATGGCCAGGATGAAACAGTGTCCTCTCGATGAAGGAGGGGTGATTGGCCCTACAATGTCCATGCCCCAGGCTTCGAAGGGCCAGGAGGCGACTGTAGGATGTAGCGGCTCCGATGGTGTATGTATGAAGTCTGCATAAAGTTGGCACGCGTGGCACTTCTTAGCATATTCGACAGCGTCGGCAGCCATGGTTGGCCAGTAGTAGCCCATACGTCGCAGTCGATCTTGCAACTTAGGACCGGGTTGATGAGCTCCACAAGTTCCGTCATGAGCTTCTTGAAGAGCTTCGGCTGCTTCTTCGTTGGACAGGCATCGAAGGAGGAGCCCATCGAAGGAGCATCGGTACAGCATTTTGGTAGCTGTATCGTAGTAGAATCGAAGAGAGCATCTCCTGACTGAGACGGCTTCCTTCGGGTCCTCTAGAAGGATTCCGTAGAAAGCGAAGTCGATGAACGGGAACCTCCAGTTTCGGACATTAACCCCAGTGTTCGTCGGCATGGCGTGGGCCACTTGTAAGCACAGGTTGTTTCTGGGACAAATCAGGTCTCGGCCAGTCACCGTGACATAGTGTTGAGTCCCAAGGGGTGCTGCCAATGAGGCTGCGAGGCCAGCCAGAGCATCGGCCTCCAAGTTTTGTAAACGGGGGACATGTTCGATGAAGAACCCGGTGAAGGTTAAAATGATGTTCAATGCGACTTCATGATAAGGGATTAAATCTTCATGGCGAACCTCGTATTGTCCCCGAACCTGGTTTACGACGAGTTTTGAGTCACCGTAGGCTTCCAGATGGTCGACCCCCAGCTGTTGTGCGAGCTGGAGTCCCATGACGAGTGCGTTGTACTCGGCAACGTTGTTGGAGCACGGCTTCGAAAGAGAGTACGCACGCTAGATGACCAGCTGATCGGGGGAGACTAAGACTACCCCCACTTCTGCGATGATTTGGCCTTTGGGGCCTGTTCTCGAAGCGCCATCGAAGAACATCCGCCAAACGGAGCTTCCTTCGATGACATTGGATTCTTGGACCTCATCCGGGATATCTTCATAGAGTTTTGAGGATTCTGGGATGGGGTGTGCAGCTAAAAAGTCAGCCAGAGCTTGACCCTTGACAGCCTTTTGCGGAACAAACACCATGTTGTACGGTGTTAGCAGGATTGCCCATGTAGCCAGCCGGGAGTTCAATGATCCTGGCTTTGTCATGAGGACTCTAAGCGGATTGACTCGAGAAATTACATGAATTGTCTGACCCGAGACATAATGACGAGTCTTCTGGATGGCAAACACCAAAGCCAAGCACTCCTTTTCGACGGGGTTGTACCGGTGTTCGGCCACGATGAGTGTTCGACTGAGGTAGTAGATTGCTTTCTCGAAGCCTGTATCGCTGTTTTGAGCCAGCAGAGCGCCAAAAGAATGATCCATGGCACGGACGTAGAGGAGAAATGGTTTGCCGGCGACTGGCACTACCAGGACTGGTGGACTTGTTAAGTAAGCCTTGATGTCATCGAAAGCCTTTTGGCACTCCTCTGTCCAGACGTAAGAGACACCCTTCTTCATGAGCTGAGTAAAGGGTTGACATCTACCGGAGAGGTTTGCTATGAACCTCCGGATATATGCCAGACGTCCCTGTAGGCCCCGAAGTTCTCGAAGGTTCTTCGGAGGGTCCATGTTGAGGATGGCTTTGGTCTTCTCAGGATCAACATGAATGCCTTTCGCTGTGATGACAAAGCCCAAGAATTTGCCGCTAGAAACCCCCAGAAAGGATTTAGCGGGGTTCATTTTGAGTTGATGTGCCCGCATGAGATCGAAGACCGTCTTCAGGTCCTGTAGGTGATCTCCTTTGAGGCGGCTCTTGACTGCGATGTCGTCAACATAGCATTCGACTGTCTTGCGAAGATGTTGACGGAAGATGGTGCTCATAGCTCGCTGGTATGTCGTACCGGCATTCTTCAAGCCGAAGGGCATTACTGTGTAGCAGAAAATACCCTTTGGAGTCCTGAATGACGTGTGTTTCGCGTCATCGGGGAACATCTTGATTTGATTGTAGCCTGAATACCCGTCTATGAAGGACATGCGCTCAAAGCCACATGTGTTGTCGATTATCACATCAGTGATTGAAAGCGGGAATTCGTCCTTCGGGCAAGCAGAGTTGAGATCCCTGAAGTCGATACAGACTCGTATCTTCTCGTTCTTCTTAGTGACAGGAACGACGTTGGCTACCCAATCCGGGTGTTGTTCCTCACGGATGAAGCCGCTGGTCAAGAGTTTGTCTACCTCCTGATCGATGGCATTCATGATGTCTGGACGGAAGCGTCGCTGTTGTTGTTTGATAGGTTTGGCATCAGGTAAGATGTTCAACCTATGCATTGCGATCTGTGGGTCGAGTCCCGGCATGTCTTCATAGCTCCAGGCGAAGACGTCGATATACTCCTTAGCTAGTTGGATTAAAGACTCTCGATCTTCTCCTTCTAGGCTTTTGCTGATGAAGATGGGTTTGGAAGAAGACCCGTCCCCGAGGTCGATCTGCTCGACTTCGTCTTCGGTGGGAGGTTCGCGTAACTCAAAACGAGATTCCCATTATTCTCCTAGGCGTTGGGCCCAGGGTTCTTCTTCGAAGGGTTCCGGCGCTTGGTCTTCGCCTTTATCTTTTGAGGTTGTGCTGACGTCATGTTAGCTGACAGCACTTTCCTGAAGACTGATCCGATGCTGGTATCGGAATCCCAAGTCGATGCTTCGGACGAGTGGGAATGTTTCTTCTGCATCTGAACTCTCTGGGGTTGATGGTGGCGTGACATAGCCTAACCCCCGTCGAGTCCGATTATAGTAGTCCTGTGGCTTTCCATTGGGCATCGAAAGCCGGACAGGGAGATGCCGACCCTTGCCGTAGTTTAAGCCTTTGTTGCTTTTCAGGTCGTAGCCCATCTTTTGGATGATGTGCTTTGCCGTATCTGTGTACCGATAGACTTGTACTCTGTCGGCATCAGGTTTAGGCTCGATTGACGGGAGGTCCTGATGACGCTCGACTTTGCCCGAGATGATGGTACCTTCGTCTCGGCTCCGTAGAGGGACTATGAAGACCCCTTGAGACGGGACTACTCAATTATGATGGATGGTCGTTATTTGTGTTTGCAACGACCGTAGAGCGTTATCTAATGTATACATGGCATTCCAGTGTGGAAGACAAGAATAATTAAAAGACACTCTATTATTGATAAAATACGAGATCTTATCTCGTGGGATTACATTGTCAAAGGAGGGTGCCTCTACGTCAGCCGAGATATATTCACCAAGCTCCTCGTCTGTAAGAACTGGGGGCAGACTAGGAGAGTCCACCACAGCTTTGATTCCGGGGTCTGAGAGGGTTATATGAGCCTTCTCTGATACCTTGGATGACTGCGGCGGCTTGCCCTTGAGACGCACTTTGAGAGGTGCCTCGGCTGCACCTCCGGTGAGTGGTGCCTTTCCTTGTAATTTTGCCACCAGGGAGCCGATGTTTGAGGTGGCTTTCCCTTGAGGCGTATCTTCAGGGGTGCTTCGCGAACCGACGCTTTCCCCTGATAGCTTGATGCTCATTGGAGGCGCCTTCTGGGGTAGTTTCTCCTTCAGTCGGATTTTCAAGGGGGCTTCGGGAGTCGTCTCAGGCTCCATGTCCGGCTCTGTTGTCATCTCTGCCTCATCATCAGCGTCGTTGGCTTCCTCCTCGTCAATGGGTTTGTACAAGTCATAATCGGTAAAGTAGGCTTCAATCCCTTTGAAAGGATCGATGTCTGCAAACTCCGTCCGGATGACGCCATTAGTGGATACATACTTCATGTACTGGTGGAGCGTGGAGGGCACCACCATGTACTCGTGTAGCCATGGTCGACCGAGCAGGATATTGTAGTTGACTTCGGCATCTACCACATAACAAGTCACCTTAGTTTTGAGGCTGCCAATGTGGCACTTCAGTCGGATCTTGCCCAGTGGCTCGCTCTTGCTAGCATTGAAGCCACTGATGGTTGTATTGGAGGGCGCCAGCCGGTACATCGGGATCCCCAGCTTAGATAGCAGCGCCTTCGGAATAATGCTTAGGGAAGACCCAGGATCGATCTGAATCCGGCTTACCTTGACCGAGCTAATGTATCCTGTGTAATACAGCGGTCGGTTATGTCGGTGATGCTTGAGCAGCATGTCTTGTTGGGTGAAAGTTATGTTTAGGATAACTTCATCCGCGCAATGACAGTGCGCACAAGTAGTTGGGAGGTCTTCAGGATGCTTGACCTGACTGAGAAAGGATTCAGCGTCCTTCAGAGCTTCGCAGAGAGCTTCTCGGGAGTCTTTAGAAAGACGCAGGAGCTCGAACAAAGACAGGCGTGCAGGTGTACTGGCTAGTTGTGCCAGAATGTCGAAGTTGTGAGGCTTGGACAGCCCCGAAGCATTCTCCTTTCGTAGAGGTCTGTCAAAATGGGCCTCCACCTGCTTCTGCTTATTGGCTGCTGAGGGCTTAGATGGACCCTCCTCAGGGATGGTGCTAGGAGGCACCACCTCGGCGGCGGCTTCGTCGGACTGGGAGTTCTGTTGTGCACGTGTTTGCACTGGAAGTGCCTCTTCTGTTGAAGAAGAGACGGTGCGGCAAGACTTGATCTTCCTGCCTTTTGATTTGGAGGTAGGGCGTACCTCCGATTGAGTCACCTCGGAGACGAGGTCGGGATGAACCCAGAGGACCTCTTCTCGAGATGTGGTGAGCGGGGTGAGTCCACTCACATTGTCACGGGCAGGTGGTAAGTTTACTACCTCCATTGTCGCCTTAGGGATGGGGACGATGCCATCTTGTGTGGTAGTTGGCGGCAAGGTGCCGAACTGAAGCGAAACCACATTGGCTGACACCGTCTTCTCTTCATAGTCGACAGAGATTACATCCGCATTGATCATGCGCTGGATGTAATTCTTGAGGACGTAACAGTCCTTGGTCGGATGTCTGACAAACCGATGGTAGTGACAGTACCTCGGGTTGTCCACTTTCCCGACTTTATCGGGCCGTTTTGGGTCCGGTAGTTTGATCTTGTCACCCTGCTTCAGTATCTCGAAAAGTTGCAGGGTGTCGTCATCATTGAATGAATAAACCTCCTTGGGTCTTGGTGCCAGTGGAGGTTTCTGAGTAGGCGCAGATGCGCCTTTCGAGGCATTAACAGTCAATGCCTGTTTCCCCTTTGCTTCTCGTCCGGAGCTGTTAGCTACGGACTTTTTCCCCTTATCGTCGAAGGCGGGGAAGCTGACACCCAGAAGACGTGCATTGGCCGTCTTCTTTTCTGCAGCTTCAGCTTCGATGATCAGGGAGCTCCAGTCAGGAGGGGGAGTAGAGTTGAGCCAGAGTTTCACTGCAGGCAACATGTTCATGCTGCAAGCGGAGAGGAGCGCATGTTCTGGCATGCCTGGAGGTAGCCTGAAGCAGGCCTGTCGGAAGCGTTCGATGAACACCCGAACCGTTTCCTTTTCCTTCTGGCGTATCTCTATGAGAGACGCCATCGTCATGTCTTTCCCTCCGTCATAGAAGTGGTCGAGGAAGAGGCGCGTCAGGTCGTCGAAGGACGATATGGAATTGTCGGAGAGACTGCAGTACCAGTCATACGCCACCCCTTTCAGGGCCCCGACAAAGATACTGGTGAGGAGCGCGTCCTCCTTTGGAAGATGCCCTGTCTGTGACTGGAAGTACGTCAGGTACGATCGCGGAGAGTCCTTCCCGTCGTATGGGGTGAGTGTTTGTGGTTTATACTTTGGGGGATAAACCACCTTGTTCCACTCGAGGGGATAAGGCTGGAGAATGCCCATCTTCTGGCGTTCCTCTTGCATGTTCTTGGACTCGAAGCGCTCCCGCAGGTCTTTGATCATTTCGACCACATCCTTCGTAGAGCTAGGAGTCGGGGAAGGAGGTACCATCTGGATTGGAGCGTTTGAGGGCTCCGAGGTCCGAGGTGCTTCTGTATCCGAGGGCGCCCGTTGGAGGGACACACTCGACTCCCCATTAGCTCCTGGGTCAGGACCAGTTGAAGGTGTCCTGATCAAGGCCGACCGCATCTCAAACACTGCTTGAGTCAGTGCTTGCATAGAGGCAGAGAGGGTTTTGAGACCTTCCTCTAATGAGTCTATGCGCTGGACTATGTCCTGTGACGGCGCATCAGACTCGACATCATCCCCAGCCATGTATACTGTCCTGACACGGCCAGGAGTGGATGGATGGGTTGAGGCTTCGCTTTCGGCCTCACTCTCATGCGGGGGAGTTACTTCTCCTGGTGTTTGGCCACCCCCAGCCACATTCTGGAGTTCATCTTCAATAGGAGCATCTGCAAGGGTCTGATTGCCCTCAGCTCTGTCTTGAAGGACCTCTTCGTTTCCAGAACTACCCCCGGTGGTGTCCTGGAGGACATCCTCATTTTGAGGGGCTTCAGGGAGACTAGCCTCGCCTTGATGATGAAGATCCGCCGCAGCTGTGCTTTGGACATCTTCGTCTTCGGAAGGAGGCTCGACAAGGGTCTGGCTACCCCCAGCTTCCTCCAAGAACTTCTTCCTCGACCGAGTGCCTTCAAACACTCCAGAGGTCGAGACAGCTGCCTTGTTTTTCCTCGGCTGGCTTTTGGATGAGGACGAGGAATTTGCAGTCGGCCTCCGGATTGATGAGGAGTTGGAGATCACGTTGCATGAAGCAACCTTTGGTTCCTCTTCTGTTGACACCTTCGTCCCAAGGCGATGTCGGAGAGGTGTCGATGATTGCAGCCGTTGGAAGACCGACTGTCTTGGTGGAGCTGCCGCCTTGCAACAGCAGTTGATGGTGACCACCGCACAAGTATGCCCCGTGAGAGGCACATCGTGCTTGTTGGTCGACTCTCTTGACCGGCGCTTGTGAGTGATCACGTTGCACAGGTCATTGGAGGAGAGTGGTACCTTCACACCCCCTTCAGACGTATGGCAAGGCCAAACGTCGGGGTGGTCAGGTGAGTGCTGCGCCCCCTGATCTAATACCAAGCAGGCATCACGATCAGTAGTGGGGGAACCACAACATTTGAAGTGACTTGAACGAACCTCAAACGCACAACCAGAGGAGGCGCGGGAGTTCAAGACCACCGAGTTTGCCTTACTCGACTTGGTTGTGCACGCAGTAGATGCGCCCAAGCGAGATGAGGACTTTGAAGGTCGACTCGTTGTTGGTACAGAAGCACCTGAGTCAACCTTGTACAGCTTGCCATCGGCAGCGCACGTGATTGTAAGCGCGTGCCTCTGGCTTGCTGCTGGCATAGCACTTTTATGGCGCATGGCCCGTGCCGCCTTGGATTTCTTCGTACTAGCCCGCTGGGGCGCATAGTACTCAGCATCCAACTTCTCCTCGCCATTACAGCGAGTGAGTCTGTCAAAGACAGAGGCTTTTTTATGGCGCATCAGAGGTGATGCGCGGGGCATTGGCTGCGCCCCTGCTCCGTCGACGCATCTTCCTCGCCTGAGAGGGAGATAGCTGGGAAACGTGGTCGGCCGCACGCTTCCCCAAGAGATGCGCCGCATCGGCGAGCGCACCTTGGTTGCTGAGAACGTCAGCAGGAAGGGAAGGCTGGATTGCTGTATCCCCTTCAGTGGTGGTGCCCGAGGCGTCGACCTTGCGCATCCAGGCCGTGCGAATCTTCTTCGGCTTTGGCAGCCGCTTCGAAGGACTCGCACTTCCTTCAGAAATGAACTCCTCGTACGCCTGTTGATTGAGGCGCACGACCAGCGTCTTGTGGGAGGAGCCCACCTTCACGTCGTCGGCCTGTGACACGACTTTCTCGGAAGAGAAGAAAGAAGTTCCCAGCAGAGTCGCCAGTTTGTTTGCCATTAAAATTGTTTGATTGAAAACTTTAATACAAACAGAACAGTGTTACAATATAGGACTTAGATGTAGTCCTAGGAGTACACTTTTGTTTAAGCTGGGTCCTTAGTGCCAATGGAGCGAGTGGTAATGCGTTGACTCCGTTGACGGGCTGACGACGGTTATCGGTTCTCTGAAGGTGTGGATTGCTCTGGGTGCTGGAGCTTGCTGAGAGGAGGAAGACGTTGAGTGTTTGTATCTGCCTCTCTGATGATTCCTTGTATGTTCGTTGTGGATTCTGTGTGTGTGTGTGAATGAGACAATCCTTCTATTTATAGATTTGCAGGCTGGCTGCTCATGCGCGCATGTGGGATGCGCCGGTGTGGGGACGCCACGTGGAGGTTGCTGATGGAGGCGCGTAGATGATGCGCCCTGATTGAGGGGGAGAACTCTTCATACTGCTATTGTGAGCCGGCACGTAGCAGAGGAGAAGATCTTTCTGTTGCTGAAATCATGGACGAGTTGAGTCAAAGGACACGTGTCATCGACCCATGGCTCGAAGATCTCGGATTTGGTGGGGGGAAGTAATCTGGTGAGCTGCGCCTTGATTGGGCGCAGGAGGAGGCTGCGGCTCATAACCTTTAGGGGTTACAAACTGTTTAGAGCGCATGGCTTTTGAGGCGCATGCAGGTGACTTTCCTTCTGTCTTTCGGGATCAGAGATCAGTCTGGGGCGCATGGCTTTTGAGGCGCATGCAAAGCTTCAACTGTAGACTCTTCTTCTGTCTTTAGGGATCAGTGAAGGGTCTGAGACGCATAGCTTTTGAGGCACATGCTGGTTTGGACGCATGGTCGTAGAGGTGCATGGCGATTTGGACGCATGGCCGTAGAGGCGCATGCGGATGGCCACGTGGCAGTAGCCGTCGGAATAGAGTCATGATGATACTGACGTTGCCGACGCTTCGTTCTCTGAAAAAGCTGTCAACTGTTCAGACTTTGGGAAGCGTGCTGCCAACTCTGGTGTCAGTTCAGCATTTAATGTTTGTGACGTTCGATGGACAGCTAAGTGGGCACATTGGTTGGTGTTCCACTCGGCATGGAGATGTGAGGGGGGGCACATCCTCTGTGATGCGCCGGGTACTGTAGGGCGCGTCTGTGTGATGCGCCTGATGCTGGAGGGCGCGTCCGTGTGATGCGCCTGATGCTGGAGAGCGCGTCCGTGTGATGCGCTGTTTGGCTGGCGCATCCGACATGTCCTTTAATGACGCGGCTGTCTCGCTCCTCGAGTGCTATAAATAGCCGTTTGGCTGAATTCGAGGCGTCCGGTTCATCCATTTAATGCAAATTCATTGCACAAAATTCGGAGAGTCATCCACTTAGGCATGGGTTTGATTTGCCCGGCCTATAAATAGTGGCATGGAGAGAAGGTTTGCTCCTCGTTCCCTCTCGTAATTCCAACATGAACTTGGATATGCGGGTGCATTCTGTTGACAAAGTGCTCCCGAGGGTGAAGATGAGACGTCGTGTTGTCTTCGATGCACTTGAAGGTAACTGTTACATCCAAAAGACGGAGTCGAGGGCTTCTGAGGCAGGCGGAAGGTGCCTGTTGCATCCAAAGATAAGGATGTTCGGGCCTCGTCTCCGTTGTTCCGGAAGAGCCGTAGATCGGAATGGCGGTGCTAGGTTCTCCCTTCCTTCAAAGTGGGTGCCGCCCACTTTGATTGTGTTGAAAGCTCCTTGTGCCATGATTTCGATCACGATCTTCCTTGGTCTTTGGAGGCTCTTTCGAAGCCTCCCCTGGCCACAGCTTTGCCGTGCTCTTCTCTTCCTTGGTTCCAGCCAGAGGGTTAAATGCTTTGTGTAATCGAAGCACTTATCAGGTGACCCTGGCTGGAAGAGCAGCACATAACTGGGCTCTGCTCGGCCAGGTGAGCCTGGTTTGAAGAGTTCCACATGACTAAGCTGCTGAAGGGATGCACATAACTGAGCTGGATGCACATAACTGAGCTGGATGCACATAACTGAGCTGCTGAAGAGATGGTGGGATGCGCCTGGCTGGAGGCGCATGGCATCTGCTGCGCCTAACTGACAGCGCATGGTGACTGCTGTGCCTAACTGACAGCGCATGGTGACTGCTGCGCCTATCGGAAGGCGCATGGTGGTTGTTGCGCCTATCTGGAGGCGCATGGTGGTTGCTGCGCCTATCTGGAGGCACTTGGTGGTTGCTGCGCCTATCTGGAGGCGCATGGTGGCCGCTGCGCCTATCTGGAGGCGGGTGGCCGCTGGCTGTAGATCTAGGATCTTTCTTTTGTAGAAATTTTCCTTTATACAACCTTTTCTAGCCATGTAATAGACTTTTATATATAAATAAAAAGTCCTTCTTCGAATGGCTTATTTGATTTTGCTGTCTGAGTTCTGGCGCATATAGTGCCTGGCGCATGGGCTTTCTGGCTGTGAAATTCCATGCTTCTACAGTGTTAGTGACCAATTCATATAGATGGGTCGGCACGAGCGGCAATCCGCGTGTGTGTCTTTGGATTTAGTCTAGTTGAATGTGTGTATGGTTGGAACACAAGTGTTTGGGCCTAAGAATGGCTACAACATAGACGACGTGCTTCGGCACGAGATGTGACGTCGAGTCTTAAGTTGTCGGCATATAAGTTTGCATAAGTTGGAATTGAGTTGTCTTGAGTTTAAGTCAGAAAATACCGCAAGGCAAAGTCGGTCGAGTGACACTTAGCCCTCAAGTCTTGATTGGGTCAGTTGGTGATCTAAGTAGCAAAAGGGCCGCAAGGCGGCAAGGGCCACGAGGCGGCGATATGATTGAGTCTCATTGAGTTACGAGGCACAGCCTCAATAAGGACTTATAGCACGGTCACACGGGAATGGAGTCTTATCGCGTAGTTGCGTCTCTAATTTTGGCCGAAAGGTAGACACGACTTGATAGGTTAACGTTGTTGATGCAAGCACGAGATGGTCCAGAGACACAAAATAGGCCAAGGCGTCGGTCCTAAAACTGATCCTAAGGCAAGAGTAGAAAGACAATCATAAAGGGGACTATGTTGTACAAAAGTAAATCAAATGTGTTGGTTTTTGTATGGGTGGGCGAGGAGCTCATTCCACCAGTACAGTTGAGTACTGACACCCACATAGTTTTCATGTGCAGACACAGGTAGAAGCTTGTGGCGTGGAGCTCGCTTGGATGCGTCGAGACACGGAGTTCCTTGGCGATCTTAAGCGTGCGACCGCATGGAGTAAAGACTTATACGGGACATAATGTATGGACGTCGCCTTCCGAAGCATCCGCTGGCTCGAGACATGTATTGAGAGATGAGAGAGAGCTGAGTGACTTGTAATGTGAGATGAGTGAGCTTGAGAGACTTATAATCTTAGCCTTGCGCCCATTGTAATCTTTATTTCAATATCAATAAAAGAGTGTTTTGAAATGACTTGTGTCTTGTTCTAATTTTTGCTACTATTCTTCAATGTCTCTGCATGAGACTTCTGTGTGATGAACCCGTCGCAGTCGCTGAAATCGGCCGTTATGGAACCCGCTTTGCACGAGCGCAATCTAGGCTCGTGTGACATCACGCCTTAGCGAGGACGATCGCTCCTACGGGAGCGGGGCATGACAGTTAGCCCCCACAGTTGTGACCTAAGCGATCATAGCAACGAGGTTAGAAACCAAAGAAACCTTACTAGGCTCACCTTTCTCTGATTGTTTGGGCTTGGATCTGCATTCACTCTTGTAGTGTCCTTTCTTGCCACAATTGAAGCAAGTCACGTGAGACTTGGACTTCTGTTGCTTGAATGAAGGACCCTTCACTTTCAGATTAGTGGAATTCTTCTTTTTGTGATGAGAAGCCACCTGCTTCCCCTTGGGCTCCCTCGTCTGCACCAGATTGGCCTTGGCCAACTGTTTGGACAGAGTCTCCATCTTCTGTTGAGAACGCATCTCGTCCTCAACATGGATCTCTTGAAGGAGATCTTCCAAGCTAATATCCAGCTTCTTCCGATGCATTCTTGCATAGAATATACTCCATCCTGCTGGAAGTTTAGAGACAATCCCCCCAACAACAAACTTGTCGACGAGGGACATTTTCTCGTCTTCTAGCTTCTGGCGCAGCATAGCCTTCTCGTCTTCGAAGAGCCGCTTATGGTACTTCTCGACTATGAAGATTTTCGATCTATTGTCGTCGTCTTCATACAGCTTTCCCAAGGACTCCCAGATGTCCCTGGCAGAAGTATTCTTGGAGTATGACTCTACCAGGGAGTCCTCCATTGCATTCAGAATCAATAGCCTACAAAGACTATTGTCCCTTCTCTATTTGGTCAGTTTGACTTGTGCAGCAGCAATGGCATCTGTTGTACCACCTTCTGGAGTTGTCGGTCCTTCTGGAATCGTTGGTTCAGTCTCAATCAGCACATAATCGACGTCCACTAGTTGAAGATTGAGGGTGATTTTTCTCTTCCAAATTTAAAAGTGTTCTCCGTCGAACTTCTCCAGTTTGTTAAAGCTGGTATCGAGGAGAGAGGCACGAGAGTTTTCTATTGTGCTGGTCTAGCTTTGAGATTGTTAGAACCGGGACACAATTTTTCAAAGGAAAACTGAATGAAACAGTTGTAAGAATAACGTTCCAACCCAACGCTTCAAGGAAGGTGCGTAACAGAGATCCTAGAAGGATTCTGGAATACGAAAATCTAAGAAGATTTCGTAAACGTAGCAAACGATAGTAGGGCTTCTAAACAGAAGGTACTAATCGAAATGCTAAAGGCAGCA
The DNA here is from genome assembly GCA_029216955.1 of Iris pallida. NCBI lineage: Eukaryota > Viridiplantae > Streptophyta > Magnoliopsida > Asparagales > Iridaceae > Iris > Iris pallida. The sequence continues at coordinate 1,273,435 of JANAVB010034220.1, forward strand.
GTGAATGTGACAGGCGATAGATAGACGGTGGTGACCTGCTGGGGTGTCAGAAACACCAGTGCTCAAAGCTAGATTCGTCTACACGGTCAGCTTCCAGGAACCAGCAAGTTTAAAAAGAACTCTGGAACGCTCTGGTAATCTGCTCTACGACAGACAGCTCGAAAAGACAAGGACAGAACTCCAGTAGCACGGGAAAGAACAAGGTGCACAGCAGCTCTCTCTTCTTTCTTCATGAATTTCTGAAGTCTAAGAAGTGTGTCGAGAGAGGAGGCTCTGAATATATAGCCACTGCTGTAACTGTCCAGATCCGAGATATGTGCCACGTTATAATGTTAGATCCATAAATCCAGGATCAGTTACGAATCAGTCAGAATGTGGACAGCCACGAACTGCGCGAGTTGCGCCATTTGAACGAGTTGTGCGCGCCAACATGTGCGCGCAACGTGGCCGTGCAAGTGGCTCGCGCAACGAGCACAACTTAAGCGCACTATGCGCCTAGCGACGATGCTGACGTGCTAAGTGCAAAGTGCGCCAACAAAATGCCACATTACGCCTCATGAGCCCATGAACCCGAGCCCGAGTCCGAGTCCGAGTCCGAGTCGCTAAGCTCCTACGGGTCTTAGCCCCAATGGAAATTAATTTTCCAAGAGCAAAAAGCATGAATGCTTTTCTTGAAGCCTTATCCTTACCTCCTAGTAAAATCACCCACATGGTTTCCTCCTTAGGGTCACCACCCCTTGTGCATATCCCAACAACACATACAAGTATATATGTTGAGATAACTCATGGTGCTTTTCTAATGTGGGACTAAACTTTGCTAGGCATGTTGAGAGCAAGCGCTCTTCATGTCAAGGAGCAAGAGCACCAACAATATATATATATATATGTATATATATATATATATATATATATATATATATATATATATATATATATATATATATATATATATAATTTGTTGTTATTCTTGGAAAACAGTCAGCATGCATGTTGAGAGCAAGCGCTCTTCATGTCAAGGAGCAAGAGCACCAACAATATATATATATATATATATATATATATATATATATATATATATATATATATATATATATATATATATATATAATTTGTTGTTATTCTTGGAAAACAGTCAGCATTGGCATGACAAATGGAAGACAATTGTGCTACTGAGTAGGTGTGAGCGTTCATTTTATTCTGTTTCAATCAAATCGAATACTCAAAATTGAATAAACTGAAATTCTAAAAATTTAAAACCGAAAACGAATCGAATTCGCCAAAACTGAAATTGAACCAAACCGAATAATAAATTCAGTTTATTCGGTTTGTTCGTTAGAATATTTATATTGTATAATGGCTCGGACCCAAAGTTGGAATCTTGGATAAATTGTATTAAAAATTATAATTTTTGTACACACATTTATTAAATTTTATAGTTGCGCACAAAATTGACTTCTTGTTAAATTATCGAAGTTGTATCTCAAAATACATATATGTGATTATTGTTTTTAAAATATACACATTTTTAATCACAAAATATGTAAAGAATTAAGAGTATTTACATTATTATATAATCCTTATTTGGTTCTAGGTTTTGGATCAAAATAGAAACCCAATTCCGAAACCAAATAAAAAAATTAGTATTTTGAAAACTAAAATAAAATCAAATATTTTTGAAACTGAACCGAATCTCTTATCTGGTTTGATTCGATTTGATTTTGGTACAAACCGAATAATGCTCAACCCTACTATCCATCGAGACTCACTCCGTAAAAAGTACACTTTTAAGAAATAAATTCCGGCACTTCCTACTATTAACCAAACGAGCCATGGTTTCTGGAGAATGCCATGAAAGTAATTGCAACGCTGGAACTATAAGTTTGATTACGAACAGTCGAAAAAAGTCGCACAACCGAACCTTGTGCTAAATAAATAATATTATTTCATCGGGCAAATTGAGTGGATATGTCCGAGTGGTTAAGGAGACAGACTTAAATCTGTTGGGCTACGCCCGCGCATGTTCGAACGCTGCTGTCGACGATTAATTTATGAAATTTGTTTTTTTTTTTTTTCTGAGTCTAATTTCACAAGTGGAGTTTTTTTTTTTTTAATTTAGAATTATAAGTTAGTCAGAAAGTCATCTTAGTTTCCAAATTAGAAAATGTCAAACTTAAGAGTATTATGCTTAATCTATTCATCGGTGAGGAGATTTTATCCCCTAACTAGTAAAAGAACAAGCGTTCACGTTAAATATTTTTTTTTCCTTTTCATCAGAATATAATTTAAATTAAGATTTTTTTTTTTTATTTTTTTTTTTTAAAAGTAATTTAAATTTAATTATAATTTGTTATGGATATATGTGAATAAAAGAGAGGGTATTCGATTGTGCCGAAAAAAAGGAGAGAACGTTTAAATTTTTTATCGTCTGTAATTTCTAAAAAAATAAAAAAGTTCATGATATACATATGACTTAGACGGCTCAATCTTTAGCCGTTTTGAAGCCCTTATATAGTGGAAGATTTTTGTCGCCGGACCATGCCAGTATCCTGACTTGTCTCTCTATCTGAACTTGGAATTGAAATTGACCGGGTTCATATAATTTGGATATTTTATATTATATTTTTATTTTATACATTATCATGGAATACAAAAATTCTATTAGGCCTCGTTTGGTTCGCGGAATGGAAGGGAAAGGAAATCAATTCCTTGTAATTTCCTTTCCTTTGGGAAATTTTATTTCCCATTGATTTTCCTTTTCGATGTTTGGAAACGCCAAGGAATTCGGAAAGGAAAGTGATTACTTCAATGTGGGAAAGTGATTCCTTGCTTGGATGGATGGAATCACTTTCCCTCCTAATTTCCCTTCCATTGGGAATCACTTTCCTTTCCTCCTCAATTCCTTTGACATCCAAACATAGGAAAGTAATCACTTTCCTTTCCCAACCCGAAGATTCCGCAAACCAAACGAGGCCTTATGGAATACAAAAATTCCACGAGCGATTGCAAACGAGATGTTCTATGCTTGGTGTTATACATACAAATTAATTGTTAGTAAAACATAGGACACTCCACTGATACACACGTTGACTAAGCGGTATATAAAATGTAAGCCTATTTATATTTGGGTAGGTAGGTAGGCCTAGTTAGTAGTGGGTTTCAACGAGTTGGATATCTATCTAGAGTTGGAACTCGTCTGCAGAGGCGGAGCTATACATAGACAAGATAGGCTATAGTATTTCCAAAAAAAATTTAAAAAAAATATAATTTTCTTTAAAAAAAAAAATTTAATTATGTTTTATTTTATTTTATTTTGTTTGAATTTGTAATATGCAATAATTAAGTGATAAATAAGTTCTCAAAAATTAATATTTTAGACGTGTGAGTTCTCGTGTAATTTAAACTATAAACAAAGTTCAGCCTCTTAATTTTAGACTAATTATAAGGGCACAGCCTTTTTGGATCGGGGCTGTCCAAGTCACAGTTTTTCATTATTTACAAGTTTGCCACTGAAAAAATTACTCAGGGCTATCCAAGTGGTAAGTATAAAAGATAACTCTTAAATTTTTTTCTTCTTCTTCCTCACTCTCCACTCTCTCCCTCTTTCTTCTCCAAACCATAGGTCTGGTCCCCACTTCTTTTTCAACCCCACATTTCTCCAAACCCTAGAAGATTCCCCAAGGAAGATTCTTAGAATATTCGGTACGATAACGTCCGCTAAACGACAAAATTTCTGAGGTTATTTGTTTTTTTTGAAGTAATCTTATATTTTGTCCCAATGTAGAAATTATGGAAGAAAGTAGATGACACACATATTAATCGACCTAATTTTATTTAAACTATAAACAAAGTACGATTTACTTGACTCACATGGAGCAAAGTTTGACAACCAGCTATAGTCTTCGATCCGACTCTAGATGCAGCGCCAAGTTCGCGGTAGAGATAAGCTAGTATACCGCTTCCAAAGGATATTTGATCCACAGTGCCTAAGTTCATAAAATTGTTGCGTGAATCGAGGTTCCGGACTTGTCCGGAATGCAGACGGCTCCCAAGATGAAATACATGTATGTCCGGGCCACTACATCGTCGTTGGCATCGTCCTCATTGTCATCTTCATCTCATCTTCATCGTCCTCATCGTCATCATCATCAATGTGTGTATTCCTAAAAAAACTCAAAGGAACTCCGTACAACTTCTTAAACTCGGGGAGACTAACAAAATTTTCTGCCTCAATACCGAGTGAATTGGCGACCAATTCCACCATCTCGTCATACATCTCAAAGTCGCCCGTAGAATAATTCATCAGCATTGGACGACCATCAACACTAAGTTCCAAAATGTGGTGGACGTCGTCGAGGGTGATCGTCAACTCCCCGAATAAGAAATGGAAACTGTTTGTTTCGGGATGCCACCGCTCCACAAACGCAGAGATCAGTGCGTGATCCAAGATCTTATACGAGTGTTTCGCAATATGCTGCAACCCAGTAGGGATGATTTTGGCCTTCACACCTTCTTTCAAATTGTCAAAATCCCATGTACTGCATATCTTAGCGTGGTTAATGACCCGCAAGATATGCGAGCTTTTCTGAAAATAAAACAAGATAAAGAATATATAAATATAAAATGTAACTACTATTTTCAAAAGTCAATTTACATCTAAGGTAATGAACTTGCCAGATCCTTCCAAATTTGGTAAGATATGTGGTTAGGCAGAGACTTCAATAGTGAGCAACCTGTTGGGCTCACTTCCCGATCAGCTCTATCAGAAGTGGCTTTCGCGTGAGAAGGTCCGGAATCATCGTCCCCCCCTCTATGAACAATGGGCAAATCATCATCGGAGGATGAAGAATCAGGACGAGTCTTCTGTTGCTTCGATTTACTTGCAACGCGTTTGGTTCGACGTGGTGCAGTCTGAGAGGGTGCCGCCGGTTCTCTTATCGTTATTGGTTTTTCGCGAACCCACTCAGCTTCACGCGCCTTCCGCTCCGATGCGGTAGGACGTTTTCTTTCACCCTCGACGTCAACGTTCTTCGTCTTCGGATTCGGGTCGTGACTACGAATATTTAATATCAATCGATTAATACTTAGCAAACATCAAACAAGACTCCTAATTCAGGACTGCAGCTCTTTCTGGCAGTCCTATGTACTGTTATGACTGCCTGAAAGTGAGGCAGTCCACTTGTACAGCAAGTGTAACACAGGACTGCCACACTTTTTGGCAGTCCTTTATGCATAAAGGACTGCCACAAAGTGCGGCAGTCCTGTGTTATACTTGCTGTACAAGTGGCCTGCCTCACTTTCAGGCAGTCATAACAGTACATAGGACTGCAAGAAAGAGCGGCAGTCCAGTTGTACAGCAAGTATAACACAGGTCTGCCGCACTTAGTGGTAGTCCTTTATGTATAAAGGACTGCCACTAAGTGCGGCAGTCCTATGTAATACTTGTTGTACAAGTGGACTGCCTCTATTTCTGGCAGTCCTAACAGTACATAGGACTGCCAGAAACATGGACAGTCGTAGTCGACTCGAGAGGTCTAACTATCATTCCATACTTGGATTTTTCGAACTAAATTAATAGGATTTTGGGGGAGAATTGACAACTTTAAGTATTAGGTTTCTTACCTTGATTGAGAGAAACGTTTGCGTGCCATCATAGGGAGAGATCGTTGGAAAATGGTGAAGAAGGTTGGGAAATGGTGGAGATGAGGATCGAAAATAAAATGGAGAGAGAGGAGTGGGAAATGGTGGAGAAGAAGAAGAAGAAGAGGAGGAGGAAAAATAGGGTTTGTGAAGAGAGAGAGTGAAAATTTGAAATGAGAGTGATTTTTCGGGTTTGGGGGGGCTGTGGGGTTTGGACAGCGCCCTGAATGAAAAATTTGGACAGCCCGAGTAAAATTTTCTCAAAATCTGGCTAGCCCTAATCCTGGCTAGCCCCGATCAAAAAAATTTGTGCCCTTATGATTAGCCTAATTTTAGATGGCAGCTCTGGTCTTGCCCATCGGCCTTCGTGTCTGCGCGACGCATTATCATGCCTACCTGGCCTAGTCTACACCCTATTTATTCCTTGTGTGTGGGTTCACTATTCCAACAACCTAGCAGATTCAATTAATTTGGCCAGATAAAAAACAAGTAATTAATTATTGAATATTCTGAATATTATTTACAGAATTAAAGCTCATGTAGAGTACACCATTAGTTGGTCTTAGATCATCTCTAACCCTATTGTCTTGATAAGTGTTGTGAGTCTTAGATGGCTCCTATGTGGCATGAGCCACAAGACAAGGTCTTGTTTATGTGGCAAAATTATATCTCAAAAGACAATGAGATAGAAAAACTCTCTCCAATGCAAAAGTATTGAAGAGACAATAAAAAGTATTTTTTTTTCCAACTTCCAATGCAACTTTTAAGACAACTACTCATCTTCTTTCTTTTTTCTAATATTTTTTATTCATAATTGATGACATGGAAGAGAAGATATTGTCAAGTGCATTGTCTAGAACATGACAATCAACTTCATAATGTCTTCTTTAATTTTTGCCACATAAGCTTCACAATTGACTTGACAATTGCATTGGAGAAGAACTTTTGAATAAAATTTTGTCATTCCTATGTGGCATTAACTTTTTTCCAAAGTCAGAATAGGGTTGGAGATGCTCTTAATAGGTGCTAACAAGAAACACGAAATCCACATTCAGCACTCAATCTTACTTAGTTTGCGGATGGTAGATGGATAGAAGGCTTCTGGCCCAACAATTGAAAGTAAGTCTTGTGGTCCAATGACACACAAATAGTATCATTGTTGCAACTAGAGATGAGCAAATACCGACCGACACCGAAAAACCGACCGAATATCGATTAAAAATATTTCAAAAAATCGAACCAAAATTATATACCGATACCTAATTGCCGAACCGACTAAATTACGGTATAATGGTAATGGTAACGGTTTGAGTGTAATACCATACTAAAAATATCGAACCAAACCGATACACACACACACACACACACACACACACACACACACACACACACACACACACACACACACATTTTTTAATGTTGTTCATAATTAATTTTACACTACTCATTTTCATTTTTATCTTTATTTTGGTTGGTTTTCTAGAACTTGGAATGGATTTTAGTGGACTTGAGTTTATGTTAAGAATGCTAAGAATTGAGTTTTTGATCTTTTGAGCTTATGTTTTTGTGTTCTCATAGAATTTTGAAGTGAATTTTGGTTACTTAAACTTATACTAAAGATTAAACTTAGTGACCGTGTTTGATATTTTAAGCTCATTTTTAGGTGTTTGTGACTTGTTACATATTGTTCTAATAATTTTTATTAATTGTTTGGTTGGTAGAGGCTTAGCTTTAAAATTAATGCTTCCAAAAAATAAAAAATATATATTATAGGTTAAGAGGTTCTACAATATTAAGTGTGTTAATTGATCAAATATTAATTGGTAAAATACTGATACCGAACAAAAACCAACCGAAAACCGATTTAACCGAAACCGAAAAAACTGATTCTAAATGGTACGATATTGGTATTGATTTTTCAAATACCGATTTAAAAAAATACCGAAAAAATCGACCAAATACCGACCGATTATACCAACGCTCACCCCTAGTTGCAACTCGTTTGAGTAGGTTGCCATCATTCAGTAACAACCAATGACACAACAAATAGTATCATTATGAACAAGGTAGGTTGCCATCATTCAGTAACAACCAATTGTTGGAGCTGCTGCCTTATGCAAAAGCTCAAATCCTTTTATTCTTTAGTCCCACATCGGTTGGGAGAGGAACATGGTTTGTGGATATAATACTTTGTTCCTCTTTGCTTCATTAAAAGTATTGTGTGGGAGCTCTATGGACTACATGCGGCTCAATTGATTGGGTAGTACCCCAACAATAAAGTACTCTATCTATTATTTCTTACATTAAAATAACATACGTTTAATTAATGAACATTATAGTACCTGTAATAACATCATCTATTATTCCTTACATTAAAATAACATACGTTTAATTAATGAACATTACAGTACTAACGAAATGCGGCTCAAATACTTGGGTGGTACCCCAACTTAAGGCACATTAACACTGAAGTACTCCGGCGGAAGAAGCCGGCTGTCGTAGTCCTTTCGGACGAGGGCTGGGGGGAGGCGTACCGAGTGGAGGAGGAGGTCCTCCACGAGGCCCGAGAGGCCGAGGGTCAGTATGGGCCGAGCAGGAAGAGGTCCTCCACGAGGCTCGACGGCCCCCTTGGCGGATATGTCGGCCTCCAGCTTGTCGAACATGTCGGCGGAGGTCCGACGGAACTCGGGGATGACGTAACGGTAGCGGGAGGAGAGGAGGTGGAAGAGGAGCTTCTTGAGCGGGGCATCATTGGGCTCGGAGGGGTCGAGGAAGGAGAGGGTGCGGCAGCCGCCGGTGAGACTGAGGGAAGGCGTGAAGGTGCCGGTGAAGAGGTCCTTCTTGTTGACCAGGTCGATGTCGAAGAGGACGGGGAAGCTGGCGGCGTCGAGGAGAGCGATGACGCGGGAGTCGACGATGATGGTCGGGCCCGGGGGGCACGTTAAGGTGGAGCATGGTAGAGCGGTGGCGGCGGGAGCGGTAGCGGAGATAGGCGTCGCGGCCCTCATGTGCAGGGATCCGTTGGGAGTTGACAAAGAGGTAGATCGAGTACTTCAGTGTTATTAAGCCTTAAGTTGGGGTACCACCCAAGCATTTGAGCCATATTCCGTTAAACATTTGGACAGAATGTTATCACAGGTACTGTAATGTTCATTAATTAAACGTATGTTATTTTAATGTAAGGAATAATAGATGGAGTACTTTATTGTTATTAGGCCTTAAGTTGGGGTACCGCCCAAGCAATTGAGCCACTACACGCGCGTGCCGCCGTCGCTGGGCCCGGTTCGGTTCGACGCGCGTAACGAATGCGGGTAATTCCTAGCCCTTATAAAGGACAAAATCAGCCTATAAATATTGGGATTCTTCTTTTCTTAGACACTGAAAAAATTTCGTACGCTTCTTTTGAGTTGTTGCTCTGGGTAGAGCTAAGTCGAGGGTCACTTTCTCTACGTCGTGTCCGGTGGAGTAGGAATTCCGATAACATTTAGTTATTTAATTTTGTTGCAGTTTTTAAAACAAATTTTTTTGAAGAAATTCCAATCTAAGAGTTATTTCATTTTATACAAAATAGTAAATTGTTGTTAGAAATACTTCTACAAAATAGTTACGTGCCGATTCGATTTCGGATTATTGTTCATAATTTCTAGTCCTTACAAAGGACCAAATCAGCCTATAAATATTGGGATTCTTCTCTTCTCACACACTGAAAAATTTCGTACGCTGCTGTTCTTTTGTGTTGTTGTTCTGGGCTGAGCAAAGTCGAGGGTCACTCTCTCTATGTCGTGTCCAGTGGAGCGGGAATTCTGGTAACATTTACTTATTTAATTTTGTTGCAGTTTTTAAAACAAAAAAATTTGAAAAAAATCCACAATCTAAGAGTTATTTCGTTTTATACAAAATAGTAAATTGCTGTTAGAAATACTTCTATAAAATAGTTTACAAATATTTACATGTTCTTTTGAATAGCATACTTAGCTCTAATAGCCATACAAACAAGAAATTACTTGCTGTCATAGTCAACAATAAATTGTTTCTCGTCTTATTCATATAAGAGATTACTTGCTCGACAATTTGCTCTTAATATAGTTTGCGTTCTGTTCTGAACAAGTATACTCATAAAAATTTTCTCTTGCTAGACAATTTACTTACGAAACTTAGGTTATGTTCCAATTTAGGATCTGTTATATATACTCAACAAATTATTTGTAACTGGTAACTATTAACTTCATATAGTTCTTCTCATATTCATTAAAGAATTGCTAGACTATTATTTCCTAGTGTTGACAAAGTTTATTTCTTGATCAATATTCATTGCTAGACATATATTCATATATATTTGTCCTCATTCAATTAGCGTATTGTTCAACAAATTTGGTTAGTCTTTGTTAATAAAAATTGTTGAATATTTGTCACATTAGTAACAAATTGTTATTTGGTTAAATTAACATCCGTTGCTTCAGTGTACTAAGACTGCTATTATCAATTGTCATTTTATATATTGACACATCTTAGATAAAATTATTGTACCAGTACATTTTGTCCATACTAGCTTCCCTTACTCAATATTCTAATTTAGGCTAAATCAAACAGTTAATTGATTTAGTAAAATTTCTTTAATTTTAAAGGTCCAAAGTAGAGATTTGTTTAGGAATAAGACGAAAGGACCCTTCTGTCAACAAAGCGAAAAATCGTCTAAGCGACCGATATTTAAGTATTCCTAATGAACCTCCACTTGCTGGGATTCGGCCCCTATAGCTAACCCAACCTTATTAAAACTTTAAAAACTAAAATTTTAAAGGTAGATTACTAAAATCATTGAATTATTAATTTTAGCTTAAGCCATCTTATTGAGTAAATATAAATTTTACACTTTTAGAAAACATATCTCCCAAGGAAGAGACATACACTGTAAAGCCCTCTAAGTTCAATGGTACCTACTTTAAGAGGTGACAGAGCCAGATGAAGTTTTGGCTTACCACTTTAGGCCTGATTTCTGCCATTGATGGGTCCACACCCATCACAAATGATTCTGATGAGACTGAGTCTGACGTAGGGGTATCCAAATCCTCTTCATCTACCAAACGTAAGACCCCTAAGGAAATAGATTACCACTGTTTCCACAGAATCTTAAACGCTATGTCTGAGTCTCTGTATGACATATTTTTTGAATATAAAAGCGCTAAAGAACTCTGAATGCTTTGGAAGATGAATCTGATTGTGATGATGCTGGAATTGAAAGATTCAATTCCTCCACATTCAACAGATATATCATGCTAGATAATAAACCAATCAATGACCAAATTCATGAATTTCAAGAACACCTTAGGTATGTTCAATCCAAAGGTACATTCTTCTCTACTGAGCATAAAATAGGATGATTGATAGACAAACTCCCTCCTTCTTGGTCTAATGTGGCAAAGGATCTCCTCCATCTACATGGAACAATTACATACCCTCAAGCTCTAAAGAGACTCAGAACTGAATAAGAGCATAAGTTAAGTCCAAAGCTAGGTCTAATGCCACAACTAGGATAAACCTTGTAGAAAGCCATGGCAAACCCAAGGCTAACCACCATCTCAAATCCAAGAAAAACTCTTTCAAAAGGAAGCAGAGTTTTCAACCAAATCTCCAAACCCCTTATTTCCAAAATCCTCATCACCAAAACTCTCAACACCAGCAACCCCAGAAACCTAAAAACTTTGGTTAGACTCAGGATCAGAGAAGATTTTATTTTGTGTGTGGTAGAACAAACCACACGGCCATCAACTACTTCCAAAGAAAGAAAGAACCTATCAAGACCTCCTTCAATGGAAAAGACAAACCGGAGACTAACATGATTCTGAATGGATCTTCTAGCTCATTCAGGTCTGTAAGCTATCAACCTATAGTAGACATCTCTTACCATTCTAATAATTGGTGGTTGGATTCTGGAGCTAATGTTCACATTTTCTTTGATAACTCCTGTTTTTCAAACTATCAGGAATCAGGTGGAGGAGGCGTGACCCTCGGAGATAGCTCAATGGCACAAATCGTAGGAAGAGGAAGAATAGATATGAAGATAACATCAGAAAAAAATTCTACCTCTCAATGATGTGCTTCACGTGCCGTCGGTCAGGAGAAACCTAGTTAGTGGATCCCTACTTGTAGTCTCAGGATATAAGATTGTTGTAACGCCCCAGTCCCAAAATACTTATGACTAAGTACGTCGACATGCCAGCTGCATACATACGATGTATACTCCAATATATAGAACTATCGTATGTATATATAAGCTGTAAAATACAGTAAACCACGATACTAATCTCATCCACAAATAAAAAGTAAAGATATCATATAATCAGCTTTGAAATATTTTTGTACAATATGTTGGACAGAGACAAATCCGCTACCAACAAGTAAGGAAAGAAATGCATGGAAAATGAAATGAGTTTGACGAGCGAAGCGAAGACGATCCAAGTACAATCATCCTCGAAGAAATAGAGATGATCACGGCTAGAGCTAGAACATCTGCGAAAGACAAGAGAACATACACCTGGAGAGAAAACCAGGTCCTCAGAGGGACGTAACAAGATACATAATATCATGTCATATAAACTGAATATAAAATATATCATAAAGTCACAAAGTAAGGTAAAGTGTCCCGACCATAACACGGTCCAATTATATTCTATCATCGAAATAGTAGACTACCCCTACAACCAAACAAGGACAAGGGGTAGCGCACTATTCTGCGATGTGATATTAACCCGTGCTATGACTAGAACGAAGTGCGACATGACATTAACTAAGGTCACCTAACCAATCTAGTATACAATTTAGAAGACATGTCAATGTATGGGCAGGTAAAGACTGACTCCCCCAGGACAAGGTAACAACTCACAACACGCACACGTCAAGTACTAATACTATCAGTCGGTATAACTCGAGGCTAGCAGCCCACGTGATCCACCAGTCCACATAGCTCGAGGCTAGTGACCCTCATGACACGACTACCGTAGTACACAGTTACTACGGCTTTTGGTTTTGGGTAGCCCATACATCAAACTGTCTTCACCCTCCCAAGGATCACTAACCAAAAGGTAGTCCGCTAAGACTATGCCTACATGCATATTAAAACACAAGCAAGAAAAACATTTGAAAGCAAATAAAGTAACTATGAACAGCAAGTCATAGATCCCATTAAAAATAAACAAGAAATAAATATACAGTAAATAAAGAAAGATGCAACTAATTATAAACAATAAATAAGGCAAGGTATCTTGCCTGGTGTGTCGCCTAGTGTGGTGCAATGTTCTGACAAGTTCTATTGTGTCCGCTAGCTGAGGTCGATGTGCATGGGTCAATTTTCATGAGAGAAGTGAAGATTTGATCAGTCATGACCAAGATTTGACAATAGATCAGAGCTTGTGGAGAAAGTAATTGTAATACAAAATATTTTCTTAATTAAAATAATTTATAGATAAATCTTTGGAAGTATAATAAACTCATTTAAAGGATAACTTATCTTTGTCAAAATAACGTTGGTAGGCTAAAAGCTACAGTAAATAATACTATAATTAGCCTTTGAAATTAAATTTCAAATTATATATAAGATCACGCCCTAATAATGTACTAGATAAATAGTTGAAATTACCCTTTTTGGCCAAAGCTTTATTAAGTATATATATATAAGGGTATATTTAATACTTCTAAACTTGTTTTAAAATAGATATAGAGCCCATCTCTAACAATATATTTTTGTTGAAATTTTTTATAAAAACCTATACTGTTAAATGAGTAGTTAAAACCTAGTTAAAATTTATAAGAATACTTGGTAAGTTTTGTGTATACAAATTTCTTTTTAAAATCCAATATTGCTAACACAAAGTAATAAAGTCAATGAGTAGAATATACTAAAGGACCAAACTTTCGAGAGCATAACATCTGTTCTCCTTTTATATAGTTTTGAAAGAGATGGAGAGAGAAGGAATGTTACAGCATTACAAATGAAGATGAAGAAGAGTTCGAAGAAGAGGGGAGGTGAACTTACCGAGGGGGAGGAAGCGGCGGAGCTCGGCCGCGCTGGGCCGAGGTCGCGGAGGCCAGGGCGGAGCTGGGGGGCGTGCTCGACTGGCGGAGAGGGAGCCACGCGGTGGAACGACGGCCATGGGGACTCCGGTGCGAGGTTGCTCCGGGGCTGGCATCAGATCCAGCGATGTGGATGGTTGGGCGGCTCGCGAATCTGGGGGAAGAGGTTGGTCTGGTCCGCGGGACAGCGGCCGTGGCTTCGACTGGGAGGCCAGCAGAGGGACGCTCGCTCGAGCGGAGCCGAGTGCGGCGTAAGGTGGATAGGGACTCTGATTGCGCAACACGCGACGGACGGCGGTACATGATGAGGGCAGCGTTGGCTACCGCAGTGGCTGCGATACTGTCAACCGGAGGTACGGGTGGTGTTGGTGTATTGTCGGGTATTGACGAGAAGGGTAGGCAGGCTGTCGGTGCAGTGGCATGGTTGTGGTGGGTTTCTGTGATGGGGATGATGACGTGGTGGTGGTGGTTTCTTGGTGGCGGCGGCGATGGCCGTGGTGGGGAGATGGTTGTAGGTTAGGATTTGATTTATCGTATCGGGGTTGTCGACACAATGATGGTGAATAATATAGATATAAATATGGAATAAGAGTGGGACACGTACACGGACACAATGCACGAGTGGTTATGGATGGAAAAATTTTGTTTGTAGAGTTTGATGATATTTGTGGAATTTATGAAGAAAGGTAAACAATGGGTCCCTCCTTATATAGGAGGTAGAGGATTCCAGTTGGATAAGGAGTAGTAGTAGTCTAAACCCCTTGTAGATATTTCACTTATTTGATTCAAATCAATTAAAATCAATCAATCCATTTAAATTCAATTCAATTCGTGTTAAATCCTATCTTTAACTTAAAAGCCATCAATTAAATCGAATTCAAATTTAAATCACTATAATTAATTTAAATAGTAAATCAAATAAGTTTTAGAATATCTTTTTATAAATAATAAAAACTAATAAAAATAATTTTCAAAAATTAATATATATACATAAATTTAGTTCATGTATCTCGCATGTAAATATTTATAAAATCACCATTTACTAAATTACTACTATATTTGAACTATATAAAAAAATAGCATTTTTGGAAAAAGAATCTCAACGCGACGCCTTCTTTAAAAATTTTAAGCAATGCAAAATATTTATCACATAATATTTTGGAAACCATACTCCGCCTATATAAATAATCTATAATAAAATATTTTTATAAAATATGTACCTCGTCCATATTAGCACTCGACGAGCAAATATGAAAATGTAATTTCGTACACGACGTACAATTACGAGAACTCGACTTGCACACGTCGTACAAATACGAAGTACAGGTTTAAATACCATTAAGTACAAATTTTATTTTAAAAAAATACGTAGTAGAAATTTAGGGGGTTTACAATTGTAATGGAGGCCAATAAAGTAGTTTTTTTTTTCTAAGATTGAACCTTTTGTGGGAAAATGATTTGTAAAGATGGACTCTTTATTTTGGGTACTATGAATAAAATTTTAAATCTTTCTTTTGTTGCTGCAAATATTGAATCCTCAAATGTTTGGCATGGTAGACTAGGTCATGTGAATTTATGATCTATTAAAAGGATGATGAACTTAGATCTTATTCATATGACTCTTATAGATAATAAACACAAATGTGAGATTTGTGTTCAAGTCAAACACACTAGATTACCTTTTAAATCTGTCCAAAGGGATTCTGAACTACTAGAACTTATCCGTAGTGACGTTTGTGATTCTAATAGGGTTTTGACCCGAGGCGGTAGGAAATACTTTGTTACTTTTATAGATGACCATTCAAAGTATTGTTACACCTACCTCCTTAAGATCAAAGATGAAGTTCTAGACAGATTAAATGTCTATAAGTCTGAAGCCGAGAACCAGTTAGATAAAAAGATTAAGATTCTCAGATCAAATCATAGGGGAGAGTATACCTCAAATAAAATAACTAACTTCTGTGAAGAACATGAAATAATTCATGAGGTAACTGCTCCTTATTCACCACAGTCCAACAAAGTTGCTAAATGGAAGAATCATACTCTGTTAGACATGGTCAATGACATGCTTCTTAGCTCAGGTGCCCCTGATAAGCTTTGGGGAGAAGCTTTATTGTTAGCCTGTTATATCCTTAATAGGATACCTAGTAAGACTAATGATAAGATACCATATAAATTATGGAAATGCCGAACCCCTAGGATTAATTATCTAAAAGTTTGGGAATGTCTAGCAAAGGTAGGAATTTTTTAACACAAAAAGAGAAAGATAGGACCTAAGACTGTAGATGTTGTGTTCATTGGATATGTTCTAGATAGTAATGCCAATAGATTTCTTGTAACCCATTTTGAAGTAAATGAAATCTCTAATAACACAATTATAGAAGTTAGAGATACAGTTTACTTTGAGAATATTTTTTTTCTTTAATGATAGAACTTCTTCATCTTCCTCCAACCCTTCTCTTACTCCATCTACTAGTTCTTATGTTCAAATAACAAGTTCTGAACCAGAACAAGTTATAGAACCTAGAAGGAGTAAAAGAAAAAGGATTGAAAAGAATTTAGGAGAATGTTTCTTCATATTTTTGATAGAGGGTTATCCCTCAACTTATGAAGAAGCCATATCCTGTCTGGATTCCCCATTCTGGAAAGAAGCTATTAACAATGAGTATAACTCTATTATGAAGAATAATACTTGGTTTCTAGCAGCCCTACCTTTAGGTAGTAAACTATAGGTTGTAAGTGGATCTTTAAAAAGAAACTTAGAGCTGATGGTACCATAGAGAAATATAAGACTAGATTAGTTGCCAAAGATTTTACCCAGAAAAGGGGATTAGACTATTTTGATTCCTACACACTTGTAGCTAGAATCACTTCTATTAGAACCCTTCTAGCCTTAGCTTCCATTCATAATATGCTGATCCATCAAATGGATGTAAAAATAACATTTCTAAATAGAGATTTAGAAGAAGAAATATATATGGAGCAACCTGAAGATTTTATTGCTAAAGGTCAAGAAAAGAAGGTCTGTATATTAGTAAAATCTCTTTATGGTCTAAAACAAGCTCCCAAGCAATGGCACAACAAATTTGACAAAGTCATTTTAGAATTTGGTTTTATGTCAAATGAATATGACAAATATTTGTATTCTAAAAATACAAATAAAAGTTAAGTCATCTTATGCTTATATGTTGATGATATCCTTATTCTAGGATCTTTACTGGAATTAATAAATAACTTAAAAATTATTTATCTAATCAGTTTGATATGAAAGACCTAGGTGAAGCAAACTTGATCCTAAGAATGCAAGTGTCCAAAAGGAAATAAGGCTATACTCTATCCCTAGCACATTCAATTGAGAAAATGCTAAGAAAATTTGAGTATTTTGACAAGAATGCTGCCCTTATTCCTTATGACAGTAATGTTGTTCTCAAGAAGAATGAAGGATCACCTATAGAACAACATAGATATTCACAGATGATTGGGTCCCTTATGTACATAACAAATAGAACCAGACCCGACATTGTATTTATTATTAGAAGACTAAGTAGATATACTAGTAACCCAAATCAATCACATTGGACTGCATTGGACAGAGTGTTTAGATATCTTAAGAGAATTTTAGATTATAAACTTCATTATACTAGACACTCAGATATCATAGAAGGTTACTCAGATGCAAATTGGGTGACTGATTCACATGACGTAAAATCGACTACTGGATATGTGTTTACCCTAGCAGGAGCTGCAATCTCCTGGGTATCATGTAAACAAACTATCATTGCCAGGAGTACAATGGACTCTAAAATGATAGCTTTGGACACTACCTGTATAGACGCCGAATAGCTTAGAAATCTTATTATGCATATACATGTTTTTGTTTATCCTGTTCCTGTAATTTCTATAAACTGTGATAATAAATCTGTTATAATAGTACTAAAGCATGATTCTGTGAATGCTAAGATGAACAGGCACCTCCAGTTTTGCTTCAAGTCAATATAGAGACTATTGGGCAAATATGTGGCTCTTGACTATATAAAGTCAGAAAAGAACCTTGCAGACCACTTGACAAGGGGTCTGTCTAGGACATTGATCCTAGAATCATTGAGGGGGCTGGGATTAAGTCCATAGTTTAGTCACTAGCGGTGGCAACCCAAACGAGTCTGACTGAAGAACCTAAAAAACTGGTTCAATGGATAGAAACAAGCTGGTCTAGGTGACTATTATGGAACACTGACCCTGAGATTAAATTCTCTTAAAATAAAAGTCTAAAAGGCTGTACATGTGTACATTGATGACCCATACCTATGGTGACAGTGTTCCTTGTGTGATATGAATATGGTAAGTTTAAAATACTTAATAAGTCCAAGCATGATATACAATGTTGATTTCTATCACCAACCCTTGAGGACTTACCTATATGAGAGATCATAAAGGCCGCGACTATAGGACATGACGATCCTAGACAACTCTCATGAATATATAAAAGTGCGCATAGCCAATCAAACGTGCCATCCGGTAGACCCAAGTACCTCTAGCGTACTATGTGTGCTATTTTCTAAATCTGGTTCAAGAAGACTAATTCAAGGCGTAGTCCATCAAGTTCTTCTTCAGACAAAGACAATAGTCACTACGTGATATTCAAGACTGTAGTCCATCTTATTTGTGCATAGTATACAACTGCACAAAAATTCTCTTATTCTTCTTTTTTTCCTTCCCGCTATTAATTTAGAATTTGACCTTTTGGGGGGGATTGTTGGAGCTGCTGCCTTATGCAAAAGCTCAAATCCTTTTATTCTTTAGTCCCACATTGGTTGGAAGAGGAACATGGTTTGTGGATATAATGCTTTGTTCCTTTTTGCTTCACTAAAAGTATTGTGTGGGAGCTCCATGGGCCACATGCGCGCGCCGCTGCCGCCGGACCCGGCTTGGCTCGGTTCAGTTCGATTCGGTATTCAACGCACGTAACGGGTGTGGGTACGTGCCCACATCTACGGGCGTCGAATGCCGATTCGATTTTCTTTTTGGGTTCGGGCTGAGACCCCAAAAACTTTTTGCTCCTCATTGAATTTTTTGACCGTTACTACTCATTTATTTTTGTAACGTTGGACACTTGAATTTTGTCAAAATATAATGTATTACTTTTTGTTTTTTGCATTTGACATTACTTTGTGACGTTCAAATTTATTCTTCATAATTCCTACCCGTTACAAAGGGCCAAATCAGCCTATAAATATTGAGTCCCTTCTTCTTTTCTCACACACTGAAAAATTTTCGTACAAAATCTATCTCAAATTTTTATCTCCTCCGAAACGATGTTGTTCTTCTGTGTTTTTGCTCTGGGCAGAGCTAAGTCGAGGGTCACTCTCTCTCTACGTTGTGTACGGCAAAGAGATTTCGGTGGAACAAAAATTTTACCACTAGGAGCGTTCGGATACAGTCTGCACATAGATCCGGACTAACTCTTAGGACAGTGCTACGTGCGTGACTTCTCCGGAGGTCGGTAACATTTACTGTAGAAGCATGAAAAATTTTCAGCAATAAAGTCTTACGCGCCCAAGCCAAAGAGAATATATGCACCCAGCCAGTGAAGCTCTGTGCGCCCAGCCAGTGAAGCTCTATGCATCCAGCCAGTGAAGCTCTATGCGCCCAGCCAGTGAAGCTCTATGTGCCCAGCCAGTGAAGCTCCATGCGCCCAGCCAGTGAAGCTCCATGCGCCCAAGACAAGCTCCCCCAAAAGGAGGGCGCATAGCATGAGACATGGCTATGCGCCTAAGCCTGACTCAGTCAAAGCCATGATCAAAACGTGCATCGAAGCATACGGCCACGTCAGTCTCTATGAGCAATCGTGCACCGAAGCATATGACCACGTCAGCACCACGATCAACCCACGACTACGCAGCCTGTATGCGCCTACATCCTATGCGCCCAAAGCAGGACTGTGCGCCCATATGAAAACCAGCGTGTTTCCTCATGTGGGCACATAACATCATTCCAGCTCAGAAACTACTATAGAAAGGGGTCTCATCCCTCTTCAAAGGACAGAACGGAGAGCATTTTCAAGAGCCAAATTACTGCACTTCTTGCCAGTGAGCCGAGAGTTAGCAATTTTCTTAGGTTTTTTTTCCACTTTTGTAATCGGAGTGTCAACGGAGTAAAGGAGCAACTGTCGCTCGATCTCCATCGTTCCATTCCCCAGAATTCTTTTTTGTACTCGGGGATCCTCAGCGCAGGTGTGGCATCTGCCATCCCGATTATAATTTAGTGATATTTTTTTATTTTATTTGAATAGTTTTTATTTAATTTTCTATGATCATAGGAGTTGTGACTAAGCCCACCGGTGAGTTATGACCATCTTGTGGTCACATGATCTCTAGACAGGGTATATAAGCATGCTATAGCTATATTATATTTTTCTATGATTTTTAGACATTTTTTAGATATTTATTTATTAAAGATATATTTATTTTATTGACTATTTGGGACTTTCATGAATTACTATAAGGCCACACCGTCGATGAGTACACATCAGAGTTTTCTCGCCTCAGCCGCTTCGCGGAGAACTTGGTCAGTACCCCTTAAGACAAGGCACGACGATTCAGTAAGGGACTATCTCACGAGATACGTCTAGCCATCGCCACCAGTCGAGCCGCCACTTACGAGGAGATTCTAGAGGTCGCCCAAGCTGTAGAGGAAGAGCTGACTCACAAGCCGAAGAGGAATCGAGACGCATTCAGAGGAGGCAGCGACCAATCAGCACCGGCAAAATGTCCCAACATTCCAGAGAAGACCTCAACATAGCAGCATCAACAGCAACCATAAGCAGCCCCACAACAAGTTCAAGATGTTCCTACCTGCCAGTATTACAAGAAAAGAGGCCACGTCCAAGAAAACTGCCGTAGATGGTTAAGGTTGTGCTATACTTGTGGATCCAACCAGCATCTATCTCGAGATTGCCCGAAGAAGAACGCGACTGCCCCACCACTACCAGTCGTACAGGAAGGACAAGCTTTTGCCATGAACACGGAGGATGCGACAACACCACAGGAAGCAGCTGGCGAGAATTTTCAGTAGAATTGGCAGTATTATAGATAGGCCATCTTAGACTTTGATTTAAGAGGAATTGAATTTCTTTTATAGCAATTTGTTCTAGACTATTCATTCTAGTGGACCACGGCTCATAAAATTTTGAGGACGAAATTATTTTTAAGGGGGATAGTATGTGGCATCTGCCATCCCGATTATAATTTAGTAATTTATTTTATTTTATTTGAATAGTTTACATTTAATTTTCTATGATCATAGGAGTTGTGACTAAGCCCACAGATGAGTTATGACCATCTTATGGTCACATGATCTCTAGATAGGGTTTATAAGCTTGCTATAGCTATATTATATTTTCCTATGATTTTTAGACATTTTTTAGATATTTATTTATTAAAGATATATTTATTTAATTGACTTTTATGAATTACTATAAGGCCATTTGGGACTATTTGGAGGCAAGTTATTTTTATTTAGGTTCTAGGAGGTTAGAAATAGTTTCTATAATTTTTTAGAATTTTTTTGGAATTTTTAGGATTTTATTTGAAGTTATTTGGAGTTAATTTGATTTTTTAAATCAATTTTTTGAAATTAATTATACAGTCAACTGCCCTGTCAGCTGGCCGGGCCCACCTGTCAGTCGCTGGGCCGAGCGGGGCGGGCCTAGCTGTCAACTGCGTCAGCAGCTGACTGTGCAGCTCATGAGCCAATAATGAAACCGACTCCAAGTCGGCTTAAGTGAAGCAGCATGGCCATCTGGCCGTCCATCCTTTTGGCGGGATGTACGGATGGCCGACACGTGTCGCCCCTAGCCACTCAACCGACCCGCTGAGCCGACCCAGTATATATATATATATATATTCGGTTCTTTAGAAACCCTAAATTATTGTTGGCCGACTTTTGGAGTTTGATCCCGGTGATTCCCGGACTTCCCGAAGCGATTCCCGCCAACTCCGACATGCTTTTCGCGTGCCAATTTTCTGTTAGATTTGTATCGAGGTAATCTTTCTGGATATGTAATTTATTTTCGTAGATATTATTCCTAAATTTCTGGAAAATTTGTAGAGTGTCGGTTGTCCGAAATTTGATACGTTTCGATGTTTTCGAGATTCCGGGAGAACCATAAATCAAAATCATGAACCGTTTGAAGTTTAGGAAAGCTAACACAGAGCTCTACGATATATATTTTTTCCTGAAATTATTTTGTTCATCTATTATTATATTTATTCTGTTGAACTCAGAATTGATCGGTTGATCACCGTTTTGGTCACGATTAGCCATAACGGCGATATCTTTTGACCAAAGCGTGATTTTGTGGCACAGTTGATTCCAGCGTACTCATGATGCAGAAATCTTCTAAGGTGCACTTTCAAAATCTAGAGTTTACAACGTTTGACTAGATAGTCAACGACACGTCTCGATTTGCGTGCCATGGTTTCCAAAATTGTGAAACACGACTTTTGATGGCCAAACTTGCATGTTTAGATTATATTTATATTATTATTAGGTTAAATTAGGTTTTTAAGTGAATTGTCCCAGAATTAATTATTATTAGATTAGTAACCCAACTAGCCACTATTCCATGAATTTAGAACTAGAACATTAGAATTGATTTATAGTTTTCGTGCACGGTTCATGGTGCGATATGTGTTATAGGTTGACAGCTCCTAGATCGGCATCCCTTTATCCTCGACTTGTGACTACATTTTGTGCAAGGACCACAGACAAGTATACCTTGCCTCCCTCTACAGTTTTATTTACATGTATTGTATTTCATTTTCCAGTTTTGATTGTTCATGGATATGTGCTTTTCGTGTTATATTTTGTTGAGCTATTTTCATTGCATATAGCCATGTTCATGTTTGGTCGTGTGGTTCATACTTGGAGTTTCTCACCAGTACTTTGCTTGAGTAGTGTCATAGAATGAGTGCATATAGTGAACTGCTATGGCCTTGATTATCGTTTTACACAACCAGAGAGTCCACACTCGGGACGAGGGTTGATCAGTGCACCAGAGAGTCCACGCTCGGGACGAGGGTGTTTGTCGTGTTCATTGGCACCAGAAAGTCCACACTCGGGATGAGGGTTGACCAATTGCAACAGAGAGTCCACACACGGGACGAGGGTGTTTTGCCGTGAGCTAACCAGAGAGTCCACACTCGGGATGAGGGTTAGTGCTTAGTTCAAACCCGTTAGTCCACACTCGGGATGAGGGTTTGGTTTTCTATTGATCTCGTGTTCATCGTTCATCCGGAAGTTCATTTATGCGTAGTTGTTCTAGTGTTCGTGTGTTCGTGTGTTCGTGTTCGTGTTCATAGTCACTTGTCGTGTTCTTGTTTTTTTATTTATTTTCTCACGCATGATAAAACTGTTAGATAAGCATATATATTATGTATCTTGCTATGTCCTCTGAGGACCTGATAATCTCTTCACGTTAACCGAGTTTGAGTCAGGAGTAGTCGAGAGGGTTTGAGTTAGCATCAGATCGTGTTGCCATGCAATTGAGGTTGCCTTGATTAGCAGGTTGTATTCAGATAGAATATTTCATGTATTTTTTTCTCTTTCCGTCTAATAGTAGTGGATTTGTGTCCACCGGACGTGACAATAATTTTTTTGGAGATATTCAGTTATATTCATTGTTGTTCAGTTTCATGTCTTATTCATTGATCTTGATTGTGATTTGATTATTCTGTGGATGAGATATACATTACCATGAGATTCTAGATTTTCGTAACTTGTGTATATTAGACAACGTACTACCGTCGGCACTACGACGTAGGCTGGGCTTGGACACGTTTTGTATCCGAAAAGCGAGTGCGGGTCGTGACAAGTTTTTTTGGTGGCCCATGCAGGTCAACGTTAATCACTTCGGTTACGTCACTGTACCGTCGTGAGCCTGTGAATAGAAATAGACATTTAGGATCTCATCCATATGTCTTGACTCATTATTGGCCTCTAATCCTTGATTTGCATCCTGCTTGAAAATCTCTTCAACGGCTAAAGTGTTTTCTTTGTTTCATTTAAGATGGACTCTCAAGACAGGAACAACGCTGCACTGAACACTCCACCGACTACAGGAGGCTTTTTTACGTACATGACTCCACCGACACTAGGAGGCCAGATCACTCATATGGGCAATCCGCCACGGCCGCAATTTTCGAGATTCTGCAGAGACAACATTCCACCACCTCCGTAGTTTCCTCCGTAGACTCCACCACCAGCACCCGGTCTGCCACCAACACCTGTCCTACCGCCAGCACAAATCCTACATCCAGCACGTGTTCTACATCCAGTTCCAGCCAGGCACCCAACAACAGCGATGTATCCGACTCCTATGATGCATCCAGCACCTCCGATGTATCCAGCACCATTTCTGCCTCCGCCCCCAGTACTGGACAATGTCACACTCTTGGGGATCATCCAGCAGCAAGCCAATATGTTCCGTGACACTTTGAGAGAGGCTCTTCAGATTGGAGATGCTCCGCGACAGCGCCCTGAAACTTCCAAGAACTTCATGGACCTCAGGCCCTGTCACCCCCAGTTTTCGAATTAGGGGTATTTTTATCATTTTCTAAGTTTTGTAATTTTT
>JANAVB010034220.1:1300268-1317768 GCA_029216955.1 Iris pallida
GCTCCCTTCTCATTAGAATCCCGTGCAGTGACGTATCCTATTTGGATCCATTCTACCAGTTGGGGGTGGGGGAGTAGTAGCGTATGCCTGTGATCAAATCCATCTTGCATTCTTGAATAGTGTTAGTCATATACCGCACTTATGACTAGCCAGGCCAGTTCTTATAGGTTCCTAAGCCGGTCACAAGCTGAAACTACTACTCACATACATTGGATAGATGGCTTACCTTGATTTGTGTACATACAATAATCAGTTCTACTTTCATGTTCTAGCTCTAGCTCTACAGCTTACCATGCCATGATACATATATGTACACTCCATGATTTTATTGTATATGCTCTATTTACAGTCTTATGGCTTTTATTCTATCTTGAGATCTGTTATGAGATATATGTACTCGTTCCATCCTAACTGGATATGTTGAAAATGTTTACAGATGCAGAGGAGCACTATTATTGCACTTGCTACGGCCCACCGGACGTAGTAGGTTTAGAGACAGATACCCTAGATCCGCAGGGTACATTACCGCAGGGTGAGATACCGCCTATCCTGTAGATAGAGTAGATTTTTGTATTGGACCTTGTCTCCAGTCACTCTTGGGACCGTTATTATTTTGGCTTGTATTAGAGACGTTGGACTTAGACTTGTATATTCTTTGTGTTTGGACTTGACAGGTTATATTTTATTGTCATGTTGTCTTTATCTTTTAGTCTTTACTTTATCATCTTAGAGTTGTGATTGAGTACTCATATATTATTATTGCTTGTCCTCCGTTCGGAGTTGACAATATTCTCGACAGGTTTTGATATTATATAAACTGTTGTTAGAGTAGTAAACCTACAGCGTTCTACTCCGTTTTTACGGTGAGGGCTGGGTGTTGTTACGGACACGTGCCCTTACAGCGGGTGCGGGTCATGACACATTTTTAGTGGTGGCCCATGCAGGTCCTGAAGTCGCAATTAGTGCGATGTCGTAGCTGCACTCGTCTTAGAGTGTTGACTACGAGCCTGTGTTACATATAGAAGGTGGTAGGCTAAGAGTACTCAATCACAGTAGGATCTTTCCTTGCTTATCTTGCTTACCGTCTTTGATATTGATTTAATGTATTCTAGCTGTCCTCCTTTGATATAATCATTCTTGTGCTGTATTGATATCTTCTTTTCAATCTGTCTCCAGGATGGTTATGACTCATTCTCCCGGTGAGGAGCATGGGGAGACGGAGAGGTCTGCTACCTCTGGCGGACAGGCTCCAGTCACTTCCCCTACAGTTAGGACTTCAGTAGGGGCTCTCGGGGGTACTCCTCCAGCACTCTCGATGACTGTCCCTGGGGTCACTGCGGGTTCTCTTCCTGCAGTGTCGGGGGCTACGACGGGAGCTGTCAGGGGTGTTCCTCCTCCTCCTCAGCAGGGGACTCCTCCGCCGGTGGTGGAAGCTGTTCTTCCGTTGCCTCCTCTGCCCACAGACATAGTGCAGATGCTCACATTCTTTCAGCGGGTGCTGGAGTCCCAGCGGGCCCAGCACGAGGCACAGATGAGACAGCCTGAGGCCATGCGCTAGGGCTTGGAGGATGCCCATAGGTTGGCCCTGGCTACGGTGGAGCGTGGGGCTCCACAGCGGGAGACGCAGCAGCAGAAGCCCGGAGACATCCAGGCTTTCAAGAAGATGGGTCCGAGGAATTTCAGAGGGACCGAGGGCATTGTATATGCTGATGACTGGCTCGAGGATATCGAGCGTCAGATGAGGGCCTCCCGCCTGGCAGACGACCTGAAGGTCAAGGCGGTTGGCTTGCAGTTTTTAGATGTTGCCTGAACATGGTTCCGAAATGAGCCGGCTCTTGCAGGAGAGGTCCACACTTGGGCTGAGTTTTGGGCCCTGTTCAGAGAGAAGTTCTTTTCCCCCACAGACAAGATCGGCCTAGTGCGACAATTTCAGAACTTGCAGCAGGGCGGTATGACTGTGGAGGAGTATGCGACGGAGTTCGGCCGACTGAGCCGATACGTCGAGTACATGGTAAGCGACCCAGTAATCCGAGCAGAGCGCTTCCGGAAGGGATTGACATAGGATATCAAGATCCTGATCCCTTCCTTCTATGCGACATATGCAGAGGTCTATGCGGAGGTTCGAAAGGTGGAGAGAGAGTGGGGCTTGAAGCCGAAGAGGGATCGTGAGTTATTTTCGGGGGCCAATAGCAGCGCGGGGGCTGCTAAGCGCCCTCAGCTTCAGCATCAGCCGTTCTGGCATCATCAGCAGCAGGTGCAGGTCAGGGCACCTGTCCAGAGGGTTCAGCAGCGTCCGGGGCAGGATGATCCTACGTACTACCACTGCAAGAAGCCCGGTCACCTCTTTGAGTTCTGCAGGAGGAGGCTGGGTTTGTGTCTCTTTTGTGGTGCCGCTGGGCATCAGATGCGGGAGTATCTTAAGAACTCCCGTATTGCTGGAGCAGCTCAGAGGGCACCTGTTTCGAGGGCACCAGCTAGTGTGTCGGTAGTTCAGCAGCGGGGTCCACTTCCGACCCAGCAGCAGCAGTTTGTCCAGCACCGCCAGCAGAAGGGTGTTCAGCGTAGAGCCTTTGCTCTTGCAGCCGAGGAGATGGAGCCTATAGCGGATGTTGTCGCAGGTTCTGTTCTGCTCGATTCTTTTCCAGCTTTAGCCTTGTTTGATTCTGGTGCTACACACAATTTTGTGTCTGTTTCTGTAATGTCCCAAATTTGTGATACGTATTTAGTGTATGTATACGTATTTTGGACCCATATTTTATTCAGTCATGATTAGTTATCTTGGTTTATTTTGTATTGACTTGGTTTTATTGGCATTGATAGTTTAAATGGTTTTAATGGTTCATTGGTTTATTTTTGGATTAGTGAGGCTTGGTTTATTTCATGATTCAATTGGTTTAAATTGCTAAAGAGAGAGAGTTTATTGGCCTTGACTTGGTTCACCTTGGTTTATCTTGGCTTGGTTTATTCCCGGGTTTGTTCGGCTTGGTTTGGTTTGCTTGGTTCATTATGAACCATAGGGGTGAACCCCCTACCTACCACCACCATCTCCATTTATTAACCCCTTCTCCTTTCTCTCTCTTCATTAATCATCATCTTCTTCTTCCTCATTTACTTACTTACCTACCAGAGAGAGGAAGAGAGAGGTCTAGGCAAGTACAACTTGCTTCATGAAGGAACTCCAATTTTATTGCTTCATTCTCTTCCTTACAGTATTTTAACTTACTTTAGTACTTGGCATTTCTACTTTCTATGGCTAGATTCTTGTAGATCTAAGTTTATACTATTTTCGGATTTCTTGGGTTTTGATCTACTTAATCTTGTTATTATCAAGTTCTGATGGTTCCATGTTGTAGAGCATTTCGTTCTGCCCTATTTTGACCTATGGAAGTTCAAATTTGGGCTCCGGATGATAGAGTTATGCAACTTGGAAGCCCGAGCCGCATAGTAGCACTTGACCGCATGAACATTCATGCGGCAAGTCAGTTCCAAACCGTATGCACTATTGCCTTGACTTGACCGCATGACAAATTCATGCGGCAAGTATTCCTTCTAGCCGCATGAAGTCCTTCTTACTTAAACCGCATGACTGAGGCCCAGTCCTTCCTGGCCGCATGGATTTCCAGCAACCCTGAGCCGCATGAACTCCAAATACTCGTGAGTCGCATAGATCGCAGTCTCCCGCTGCCGCATGAGGACTCGAGTCCTCTCAGCCGCATGACTGACTGATCCCCGAGCCGCATGGACCCATGTCTTCTCGGCCGCAGGAGGATCCATTTCCCCGCTGGCCGTATAGGATCCATTCACCCGCCAGCCGCATAGGCTTGGTTTTCCGCCAGCCGCATGGACTCATATCTTCCCAGCTGCATGGGGTGCTCTGGCTGAGCCGCATATGCCCCTTCCTTACCACTGGCCGCATACGACTGATACCCTTCAGCCGCCTGAATCCATTCTCCTGAGCCGTATGAATTCATTCCCCTGAGCCGCATGGACTTCCTGTGCCTTGTCTTGTTATATTATTATTATTTTATTATATATTTTACGTTCATTTTATATCCTTACGCCTTTTATCCTGAACTTGATTGACATGATTAAAGGATAAACTGACATGACATGATAGTGGCCCGCCGTGGTACACTCCTGACAAAGTACACTTGGCATGATAACCTAACCTGATATATCTTGAACAGCTGTTGCGACGGCTACCTGACATGACCTGACCCGTATAAGTAACCTGGACACCGTGGGCGATTGTGCTTGTACAAATAATCCAGTCCTGTCTTACATCATGTCTAGGAGGGGACTCCTGAGTACCACGGTCAGGAGTACCTACTGAAATAGACTAAGGTTAATGACTAGTATAATTCACTAGACATGAAGAGATGTTCTCCAGTTACAGGCGATCCCGTTATCCCGACCGCAAATATTTGGACTTATAGCCTGCCGACGAGTAGGGCACATTTCCAGCCCACTGTTATGTGGGACACCCACCATTGTCACTTAAATGATTGAACTCTATTGTCACTCTAAGGTATTGTACTCTCTAAATTGTTACTATAATATTCGCCTGGATAACCTGGATAGCTGCAGGACCTGTGACTACTTGGAGCATCTTATTGCATCTTGCTAGTAACTAGGATTGTGATAACCCTAGTTAGTTAATATAGAAGGTCGTAGGCAATGATTGGCCGTGATTGCTTGGATGGAGTCTAGTCCAGTATAGTATTGTCTAGAAGTGATTGATTGAAAGATTATACCAGAATGATTGAATGATTATCACTCCAGATTGTTACTATAACGATTGTACTCTATTGTCACTCTAGCGTATTGCACTCTTCATTGTCACTTTTATCATTGTACGCTCTCCTTTTCACCTTAATGATTGGCACCTTTAGCAATAAATGATCAGAGACTAAGTTCTGTTCAGGCGAAGGGTTATAATTTTGGTCCTTGTTTGGTTTAAGGATTGTAACCTGGCTTCCGGAATAGTACCTTCGTCTTCTCTTCATATATTGTCCAGCTATATTTTATTTAGCATGATTCTCCAGTTATCGTATGTCAATGATGCCTCACTTAATTATTTTCTCCGATTGGGATAAGTGCATTGGTAGTGCACAAACCTCAATCTGTGTTACTTATTGTTGTTTTCTTACATATTGAATGATAATGATTTGTTGGTTTTAGTTCTTAAGTGAAGCCTCCTTTGTGGCACTTGCTCTTTCTGGGGTCTGACCCAGCTGGTTTTGCATGGCCAGATACCGGAGCAGCACCAAAGGATCTTCCTGCATTTCAGCCCGATGGTGGTCACCAGGCGTAACCAGGGCATCGAGTGGGTTTCTTTTTGTTCTCCCACTGTAATATTGTAAATTATTCTTTTGAGGCGTTTAGCCGACGAGCAAGTATTAGCTCGATTGTACTTACTTATTGTCCGCCTACGGGCTGTAACATGATTGACAAGCCCCGGGGGTTGATCATGTATGACTGAACTCTTGCTAGTCCTTACACTTTGTAATGACTAGCTTCATGATCATTCCGAATATATAATGTATGGGATGCCTTACTATTGTGTATTTGGTGGCCTGACATCTTGTAACTATTATTAGTTGGTTGAGATTGAGACAATAGGCTATTTTATGACCGTAAGAGACAGATAGATTGTAGTAAAACCCTCACATATCTAGACAGTCGTGACCGTATAGCGGTGTGGATTTCATTCCGTTATACGTAGCTGGCTATGTCCGCTCCCGCTCTCTAGTATTCTGGTTCTGGGGCGTGACAGTTTCTTTTGCTCTTAGGCACAATATCATTACTGAGTATCTTCGTAGGACTTGCAAGATTATGACTGGGAATGGCATCATCCTGGTTAATAATGTTTGCAAGGGGCGAAGAGTTTCTTTGAGAGGCCGGGAGCTGAGTGCGTGTTTGCTCGTAATGCCACTTCCGAGTTACGACGTGGTACTCGGTATGGACTGGTTGAGCATGCACCATGCTAGCATAGACTGCAGAGGGGACAGGATTCTGTTCAGGCCGTCGGGAGAGCCAGAGTTTGAGTTCACCAGAGGTGCAGCGGAGCCAGGAGATGGATTCTGCGGAGCGTTGTTTGCGGGGCCGGTATTGCCACATCCACTTATTGCTGAGTTCTTGGATGTCTTTCCCGAGGAGTTGCCCGGGATGTCGTCAGATCGTGATGTTGAGTTTTCTATAGACCTAGTGCCGGGCGCTGAGCCTATCTCTCAGCACGTCTATAGAGTCAACAGTGAGTTAGCGGAGCTGAAGAAACAGGTCGATGAGCTGGAGGACAAGGGCTTTATTCGATCTAGTTCTTCACCTTGGGGCGTGCCAGTTTTTTTGTCCCAAAGAAGGATGGTACTGTACGTATGTGCATTGATTACAGGGCACTCAACAACCTTACCATCAAGAACAAGTATCCTTTGCCAAGGATTGATGACTTGTTCGACCAGTTGAGCGGGGCGAGGGTGTTCTCGAAGATCGACTTACGTATCGGGTACCATCAGCTGAAGGTGAAGTGGGATGACATTCTGAAGACTGTATTTCGGACTCGCTATGGCCAGTATGAGTATACCGTCATGCCGTTTGGGTTGACCAACGCCCCGACGGTATTCATGAACTTGATGAACCAGGTATTTCATCAGTACCTTTACAAGTTCGTGGTGGTCTTCATCGATGACATTCTCATCTATTCGAAGACGCCAGAGGAGCACGAGGCGCACCTGAGGATTGTGCTAGACACTCTCAGGAGGGAGCAGCTGTATGGGAAGCTGTCGAAGTGCGAGTTCTTCTTGGATCGCGTGGAGTTCCTAGGCCATGTTGTCTCTGGCGAGGGGATTTCAGTGGATCCGAAGAAAATTTCTGTAGTGGAGTCCTGGTCTACGCCGAGCTCAGTAACAGAGGTTCGGAGTTTTCTGGGTCTGGCAGGTTATTACCGGAGGTTCGTGCAGGACTTTTCCAGGATTGCCCAGTCGATGACCTGACTTACCAGGAAGGACGAGGAGTTTGTTTGGTCCGAGGAGTGCCAGGCCGCCTTTGAGGAGCTGAAGGCGAGGTTGACTACAACTCATATCTTGATGCTGCCATCTGGATCTGGTGGTTATACGATCTACAGTGACGCTTCAGGACGGGGTTTGGGTTGTGTACTTCAGCAGCACGGGAAGGTGATTGCCTATGCATCTAGGCAGTTACGTCTTCATGAGAGGAACTACCCTACCCACGATCTGGAGCTGGCAGCGGTCATCTTTGCTTTGAAGATGTGGAAACACTATCTGTACGGAGAACGAGTTGAGATCTATACAGATCACAAGAGCTTGAAGTACGTGTTTACCCAGAAGGAGCTGAATATGAGGCAGAGGCGATGGTTAGAGCTGATGAAGGATTTTGATATATCCTTACAGTACCATTCGGGGATGGCCAACGTGGCCGCGGATGCTTTGAGCAGGTATCCCGTTGTAATGCTTGTGGTCCGTATTACGTATTTCTGGAATATGTATACGTATTTTATTTTGTATTTGCATGATTCCTTGTTAGCTTGTATCTTGGCTTGGTTATTTCTTGGCTTGGTTCGGCTGGCTCGGTTTTCTTTGGTTCAATATGAACCAATGTGAACCCCCTACCTACCACCACCATTGTATTTATTAATCCATTCTCTCTATTCTCTCTCTTCATTAATCATCTTTTTCTTCCTCATTACTCCCTACCTACCAGAGAGAGAAGAGAGAGCTCTAGGCAAGTGCAACTTACTTCATGGAGGAACTCCAATTTTATTGCTCCATTCTCTTTCTTGCAACATTTTAACTTACTTTAGAACTTGACATTTTTACTTTCCATGGCTAGATTCTTGTATATCTAAGTTTATTTCATTTCGGATTTCTTGGGTTTTGATCTACTTAATCTTGTTATTTCTGAGTTTTGATGGTTCCATGTTGTAGAGAATTTCGTTCTACCCCATTTTGACCTATGGGAGTTCGGATTTGGGCTCTGGATGATGGAGTTATGGAGCTTGAGAACTTGGCTCTCATGGTGTTCTCCTTCTCTGAAGTTTTGGAGAAGATGAACAGTGCTTGACTTGACCGCATGAATATTCATGCGGCAAGTGTTCTCTTCAGCCGCATGGCTGGAAGTACTTGAGCCGCATGAGGGCCAAACTCTTCTGGCCGCATAAACTCGCTCAATTTCCAGCCGCATAAGTTCTGAACTCTGCAGCCGCATGCGCCATTCCCGCTGGCCGCATGAGACTTGCTTGACCCAGCCGCATGAAGAACCCCAGACCCTGGCCGCATGGACTTCTGAGCCCAGGCCGCATGACCCTGATTAATCCTGACCGCATATGCATCCTTCATTTCCTGAGCCGCATGGGCTTCTCCTAAGCCGCATGAGCCTGATCCTATCCAGCCGCATGGACCTTCCCCCGCTGGCCGCATAAAGATCTTGTTTCCGAGCCGCATATGTGCTCGTATCCTCTGGCCGCATGCGCCCCCTTGTCCTGGCCGCATGGGATCTTGTGACCCTGGCCGCATGAGCCCTCTTATTTGAGCCGCATGCGCCCCCTCCTTCCTGGCCGCATATGCCTGAGCTGCATGACTTTTTATGGTCCTGTGTATTATTATTTATCCTTATTTGCCCATGTTTTGTAACTCCTTTATTAGATGTTTTACGTCTATTTTATATCCTTACGCCTTTTTGTCGTGAACTTGATAATCATGGATCTGTTTAATATGTATAAAATGATACCTGACATGACATGATAGTGGCCCACCGTGGCACACTCCTGACAAGTACACTTGACATGATAACCTGACATGATATATCTTGAGAAGCTGTTGCGACGGCTACCTGACATGACATGACCTATATAATTACCTGGACACCGTGGGCGATTGTGCTTGTACAAATAAACCAGTCATGTCTTGCATCATGTCTAGGGAGGGAGCTCCTAAGTACCACGGTCAGGAGTACCTATTGAAATGGACTAAGGTTAATAACTAGATTAACACATTAGTCATGAAGAGATTTCCCAGCTACAGGCAATCCCGTTACCTGGGCGCGCCTGGGATCTGTAGCCTGCCGTCGAGTAGGGCACATTTCCAGCACACTGTCATGTGTTGCACCTTTCAAGCCACTTAAGGGTACATGCGTTTCCTGGACGGTGTACCCACCTGAATTCAACCCCTAATTTCGACCTGGGTAACCTGGATGGTCTGCAGGGCTTATGGCTGTGGAATAATCTCACTGCATCTTGTTAGTAATTAGGCCTGTGACAACCCTAGTTAGTTAAAGTATCAAGCCGTAGTTCTTGCTTGGCCGTGAAATGATTGGATGGAGTCTAACCAGTCTAGTCTTGTCCTGATCCTGTTCCAGATTATTAAATGACCAAGATGCTTGTATTTATTTTACCGATAAATGGTGAGAAACCAAGCTCCGTTCAGACGAAGGGTTACAACCCCGGTCCTTGTTTGGTTTACGGGTTGTAACCTGGTTATCTGAATAGTTCCATGGTTATCTCGTCGTATACCATCCTGATGTCTTTTCTTTATTTTCCAGTTCTTACTTTATTTATATCTTGTGCTGATTGCTGGTTTTAGTTCCTAAGTGAAGCTTCCTTTGTGGCACTTGCTCTTTCTGGGATCTGACCCAACTGGTTTTGTATGGCCAGATTTCGGAGCAGCTCCAGAGGATCCACCGCTTTTCCAGCCCGATGGTGAACACCAGACGTAACCCGGGCAACGAGTGGGTTTATTTTTGCTCTCCCACTTTATTGTAAAAATATTCTTTTGAGGCGTTTAGCCGACGAGCACCTGTTTAGCTCGATTGTATTTACTTATTGTCTGCCTACGGGCTGTAACATGATTGACAGATCCTAGGGTTGATCATGTATGACTAAACTCTTGCTAGTCCTCACATTTTGTAACGACTACCTTCATGATCAGTTGAATATGTAATATTTGGGACGCCTTATTATTGTATATTTAATGATCATACATCTTGTAACATTTACTTACTAGCTTGTGATTGAGACACTAGGCTTGTTCATGACCATAAGAGACTGTTGGCTTGTAGTAAACCCTCATGTATCTAGACAGCCGTGACCGTATAGCGAGATGGAATCCATTTCAATATACGTAGCTGGCTATGTCCACCCCCGCTCTCCAGTATTCTGGTTCTGGGGCGTGACATGGTTTAAGTGGTGGCCCATGCAGGTCTTGTAAATCAAGATATGTGAGGGTTTACCGAATAGATGTCTTAATCAGTATTCGTCCTTGATCTCTGCTCGTATCTTCTGAATCCCTGGATTCTTGTCCTGATCATATGCTTGTATCGTTGATCTGTCCTGGTCCTTCCTTATTGTTCCCTATGTCGTCTTTTTCAGCGGCATTGTTCGTGGTCCTGCCGATCAGCAAGACAGAGCACCTTCCACGGACCAGCAGCAACCCGGAGATCAAGCCCAGCATTCCGGAGTAGCCTCCAGAGTCGTACCTTCTGATGGAGAGCCACCAGTCCAGCCAGTCCAGCCTACCGAGCATGATGATGGCACATTAGTAGGACTCGTCAGGACCTTGATAGCTTCTCAGGATCGTCGTGGAGATGCCTTGCAACAGGCAGTGACGGATGCTTTGACCAGAGGAGGTCATCAGGGTAACAGCGCGGCCAACAGCTTCAAGCGCTTGAACCCTCCATTCTTCGACGGTAGTGAAGATGCTATCGCGGCAGATACATGGCTTCAGGACACAGAGGTGGTTCTAGAAGCAGCCAGGACTCCAGAGAACGAGAAGGTGGCAGTTGTGCGCCTGCAGTTGTTAGATCTTGCCCGCAGCTGGTGGGCAGCTCAGGCCGTTGGATTAGCAGCACCTATTGCTTGGGCGGTGTTCAGAGAGAGATTCCAGACCAAGTATTTCGATACCGTGGCTCGGTATGATCTGCAGACCCGATTCACTAATCTGAAGCAAGGAGGCAGGACGGTCGATAGATATGCGGCCGAGTTTTCGAGACTCAGTCGGTTTGCTCCCACCTTGGTGGCAACCGAGTATGATAGAGCCCAGCGATTCCAGCAGGGGCTTCACCTGGAGATCTTGTTAGCAGTAGAGCAGTTTGAGCATCAGACTTTTGATGCAGTCTTGAGAGCAGCCCGGAGGCACGAGTATACCTCCCAGAGGATTGTGGATAGGACCGGAGGTCGGAAGAGATCTCACGGCCAGATGAATCAGTCTTCAGCACCAGCCCCGGCAGCCAGGGCTTTGACTATTGGAGCTCCGAGGCGAGCGACCTCCGTGACGTCGGTTCAGCATTCAACTCCGACGCACCCTCAGCAGCAGCAGAAGCAGAGGCAGTCTTCCGCAGTGGGATGTTCTCATTGTGGGAAGCCAGGCCATGTAGTGGCAGAATGTCGCAGGGCACAGGGATTGTGTCTGGCTTGTGGAGCACCAGACCACAGGGTTGGATCCTGCCCGAATAGGGGTGGTTCATCATCATCCAACCTTTCTAGCTCTTCGGTGAGAGGACCAGCTCCGGTCCAGCAGCAGCAGCAGCAGCAGTACCCATTGCCGAGGCCCTTGCCGCCTCAGTCCCAGATGTTCCAGCAGCAGAACCCCCAGCAGCATGTTCAAGCCCAAGCCTTGAGTCAGAATAGGCAGCGAGGATTCCAGCAGAGGGGACCAGCACCCCGAGGGCACGGTCAGGCTATGGTGATGACCGCAGAGGAAGGATTGGCACCATAAGAGGTAGTGGCAGGTACTATTCTCGTCAATTCCTTTCCAGCTTCAGCTTTATTTGATTATGGTGTATCGTATTCTTTTATGTCTGCACGATTCGCAACACGGGTAGGATTGGAACCCGAGTCATTATCAGTAAGGCTCAATATACTTACTGGTAACGGACTTGTGGGAGTAGATAGAGTGTTTTTCTCGTGTCGGATCGTAGTTAGTGGTAGAGAATTCCCTGCTAGATTGATAGAGTTCCCGATGGCCGATTATGATATGGTCTTAGGGATGGATTGGTTGAGGAACCAGTATGCTAGAATAGACTGCCATATTGGTAGGGTTGTTTTTAGCATTCCAGACGAGCCAGAGTTTTCTTTTTTTCGAGGCGCAGTTGAGCCTTTTCCTCCAGTATTGCGGATGGCAGTAGCAGCAGTGCAGTTGCCCAGAATAGTGGATGAGTTCCCAGATGTTTTCCCAGAAGAGCTACCAGGTATGCCTCCAGAGAGGGAGATCGAGTTCACTATAGACTTGATTCCCGGGACAGCTCCAGTATCAGAGAGAGTCTACAGGATGGCACCTTCAGAGTTGGAGATCTTGTACAAAATGATTGAGGAACTCAGAACCAAGGGATTCATTCGTGCTAGTGGATCGCCTTGGGGAGCTCCGATGCTTCTTGTGAAAAAGAAGGATGGTACGTCCAGGCTATGTGTTGATTATCGTACCTTGAACTCCGTGACAATCAAGAACAGATACCCTCTCCCGAGGATAGATGACTTATTTGATCAACTCAAGGGAGCTTCAGTATTCTCGAAGATCGACTTGCGCTCAGGATATCACCAGATCAGAGTCAGAGAGCAGGACATCCCGAAGACAGCTTTTAGATCGAGATATGGGCATTGGGAGTTCCTTGTTATGCCTTTTGGAGCAACCAATGCGCCAGCCGTATTCATGGATCTCATGAATCGTATTTTCATGCCTTACTTGGATCAGTTTGTGATTATGTTCTTGGATGACCTCCTGGTCTACAGCAAGAGTGAGGCGGAGCATGAGCAGCATCTCCGTGTGGTTCTTCATATCCTCAGAGAACACCAGTTATATGCCAAGTTCAGTAAATGCGAGTTCTGGCTCGATCGTATTTCGTACTTAGGACATATCATCACCAGAGGAGGAGTAGAAGTGGATCCCCAGAAGATTGTGGCTATTGAGTCATGGCCAGTGCCCAGTACAGTCGTAGAAGTTCGTAGTTTTCTTGGATTGGCCGGCTACTACCGGCGATTTGTTTCAGATTTTGCTCGAATTTCAGCGCCATTGACGCAGTTGACCCGCAAGGATGCACAGTTTGCTTGGACAGCTGAGTGTCAAAGTTCTTTTGAGAAGTTGAAGCGAGGCTTGATAACAGCTCCTATTCTCACGCTTCCAGATGGAACCGGAGGATTCTCAGTGTATTGTGATGCTTCAGGCAGGGGCTTAGGATGTGTTCTGATGCAGCATGGGAAGGTAATAGCTTATGCGTCACGACAACTTCGTGATCATGAGAGAAATTACCCAACCCATGACTTGGAGCTGGCAGCAGTGGTGTTTGTACTTAAGTTGTGGAGGCACTACTTGTACGGAGACAGGGTGGAGATTTTCACCGACCACAAGAGCCTGAAGTATGTTTTCACTCAGAAGGATCTTAACATGCGTCAGAGAAGGTGGCTGGAGCTTCTTGTGGATTATGATGTCAACCTGCAGTATCATTCTGGGAAGGCCAATGTCGTAGCAGATGCATTGAGCAGAAGAGCCGGAGCTTATTTCCTAACAGCACAACCAGAGCTGTTAGCAGATCTTCAGAAGATGGGTATTGAAGTTGTTCTCCCTTCCAGTGTGGCGTTGATGGCCAGCATGCAAGTTCAGTCCACTATAGTCGAGAGGATCCGGATGGCGCAATCGGCAGATTCCAAGCTTCTGCGACTCAGAGCAGAGTGTGAGGCAGGACGAAGACCGGAGTTATGCATTCATGAGGACGGTACACTTAGGCATGGGAATCATCTTTGTGTACCCAGTGGAGATATCAGGCAGGAGATCATGTCAGAGGCTCACAGTTCTCAGTATTCCATCCATCCTGGCAGTACGAAGATGTACCGTGATATCCGTCAGCACTTCTGGTGGAATGGCATGAAGCGGGAGATAGCTCGGTTTGTCTCTCGGGGTTTGGTTTGCCAACAAGTTAAAGCCGAACATCAGAGACCGGCTGGACTTCTTCAGCCCTTACCGATTCCAGAATGGAAGTGGGAGCATGTGACCATAGATTTCGTGACTGGGTTACCTAGATCCCCAGCTGGTAGAGATGCTATCTGGGTTATTGTTGATCGGCTCACGAAGGTGGCTCACTTTCTTCCATTCAGAGTTGGTCAGTCGACGGCTCAGCTAGCGGAGATGTACCTCAGGCAGATTGTTAGATTGTACGGTGTGCCAGTCAGTATTACCTCGGACCGAGATTCTAGATTTATGTCACACTTTTGGCATAGCTTACAAGAGAGTTTGGGGACTCGCCTCCAGTTTAGTTCAGCGTATCATCCGCAAACAGATGGTCAGTCGGAGCGCACAATCCAGACTCTTGAAGATATATTGAGATCATGCACACTTGACTTCGGTGGTTCATGGGAAGATCATTTACACCTGGTAGAATTCTCGTACAACAACAGTTTCCAGGCCAGTATCCAGATGGCACCGTTCGAGGCACTGTATGGTAGGAAGTGCAGATCTCCGCTAGCCTGGGATGATGTTGGAGAAAGACAAATGCTTGGTCCAGAAATGATCGCTCAGACAGTTGAGGTGGTCAGGAGAGTCCGAGATCATCTTAGAGTTGCCCAAGATCGCTAGCGTCATTGGGCCGATTCTCATCAGCGCCCTCTCGAGTTTTCGGTCGGCGATCATGTATTCCTGAGGATTTTGCCTAACCGTGGCGTCATTCGTTTCGGCATACGGGGCAAGCTTAGTCCTAGGTATGTAGGACCGTTTGACATTCTGGAGCGAGTAGGAGATGTATCCTATCGTCTCGCTCTTTCGCCGTCGCTAAGCGAGGTGCATGACGTGTTTCATGTATCCCAATTATGACGGTATATCCCGGACCCGAGCCACATCCTGGATCATTCGAAATTGGTTCTTGGTACCAACCTTTCGTATGAGGAGAGGCCCGTGTCTATATTGGACCGGAGAGAGAAGATACTCAAGAACAAGACTATCAAGTTAGTCCGAGTTGCCTGGGGTCATCACTCTTTGGGGGAGTCAACGTGGAAGCGTGAGGATGATATCCGATCGCGATATCCCGACTTGTTTGACTCGTGAGGTATAATGTCTTTCTTATGCCTCATCCCTTCGATTCTTTGTTTGAATGAGTGATTGTCTGCCTAGTTATAGCTTGCATGTGATTAATGTAGCTTGTCATTGCTCCTCTAGCCTCTTGATTAAATTCCGAGGACGGAATTCTTTTAAGGTGGGTAGAGTTGTAATGCTTGTGGTCCGTATTACGTATTTCTGGAATACGTGTACGTATTTTATTCTGTATTTGCATGATTTCTTGTTAGCTTGTATCTTGGCTTGGTTATTTCTTGGCTTGGTTCGGCTGGCTCGGTTTTCTTTGGTTCAATATGAACCAATGTGAACCCCCTACCTACCACCACCATTGTATTTATTAATCCATTCTCTCTCTTCATTAATCATCTTCTTCTTCCTCATTACTCCCTACCTACCAGAGAGAGAAGAGAGAGCTCTAGGCAAGTACAACTTGCTTCATGGAGGAACTCCAATTTTATTGCTCCATTCTCTTCCTTGTAACATTTTAACTTACTTTAGAACTTGGCATTTTCACTTTCCATGGCTAGATTCTTGTAGATCTAAGTTTATTTCATTTCGGATTTCTTGGGTTTTGATCTACTTAATCTTGTTATTTCTGAGTTTTGGTGGTTCCATGTTGTAGAGAATTTCGTTCTACCCCATTTTGACCTATGGGAGTTCGGATTTGGGCTCCGGATGATGGAGTTATGGAGCTTGAGAACTTGGCTCTCATGGTGTTCTTCTTCTCTGAAGTTTTGGAGAAGATGAACAGTGCTTGACTTGACCGCATGAATATTCATGCGGCAAGTGTTCTCTTCAGCCGCATGGCTGGAAGTACTTAAGCCGCATGAGGGCCAAACTCTTCTGGCCGCATAAACTCGCTCAATTCCCAGCCGCATAAGTTCTGAACTCTGCAGCCGCATGTGCCATTCCCGCTGGCCGCATGAGACTTGCTTGATCCAGCCGCATGAAGAACCCCAGACCCTGGCCGCATGGACTTCTGAGCCCAGGCCGCATGACCCTGATTAATCCTGACCGCATATGCATCCTTCATTTCCTGAGCCGCATGGGCTTCTCCTAAGCCGCATGAGCCTGATCCTATCCAGCCGCATGGACCTTCCCCCGCTGGCCGCATAAAGATCTTGTTTTCGAGCCGCA
This sequence comes from Iris pallida, assembly GCA_029216955.1. Taxonomy (NCBI): domain Eukaryota; kingdom Viridiplantae; phylum Streptophyta; class Magnoliopsida; order Asparagales; family Iridaceae; genus Iris; species Iris pallida. The sequence goes on from JANAVB010034220.1 coordinate 1,316,450, forward strand.
TATGCGCTCGTATCCTCTGGCCGCATGCGCCCCCTTGTCCTGGCCACATGGGATCCTGTGACCCTGGCCGCATGAGCCCTCTTATTTGAGCCGTATGCGCCCCCTCCTTCCTGGCCGCATATGCCTGAGCCGCATGACTTTTCATGGTCCTGTGTATTATTATTTATCCTTATTTGCCCATGTTTTGTAACTCCTTTATTAGATGTTTTACGTCTATTTTATATCCTTACGCCTTTTTGTCGTGAACTTGATAATCATGGATCTGTTTAATATGTATGAAATGATACCTGACATGACATGATAGTGGCCCGCCGTGGCACACTCCTGACAAGTACACTTGACATGATAACCTGACATGATATATCTTGAGAAGCTATTGCGACGGCTACCTGACATGACATGACCTGTATAATTACCTGGACACCGTGGGCGATTGTGCTTGTACAAATAAACCAGTCCTGTCTTGCATCATGTCTAGGGAGGGAGCTCCTGAGTACCACGGTCAGGAGTACCTATTGAAATGGACTAAGGTTAATAACTAGATTAACACATTAGTCATGAAGAGATTTCCCAGCTACAGGCAATCCCGTTACCTGGGCGCGCCTGGGATCTGTAGCCTGCCGTCGAGTAGGGCACATTTCCAGCACACTGTCATGTGTTGCACCTTTCAAGCCACTTAAGGGTACATGCGTTTCCTGGATGGTGTACCCACCTGAATTCAACCCCTAATTTTGACCTGGGTAACCTGGATGGTCTGCAGGGCTTGTGGCTGTGGAATAATCTCACTGTATCTTGTTAGTAATTAGGCCTGTGACAACCCTAGTTAGTTAAAGTATCAAGCCGTAGTTTTTGCTTGGCCGTGAAATGATTGGATGGAGTCTAACCAGTCTAGTCTTGTCCTGATCCTGTTCCAGATTATTAAATGACCAAGATGCTTGTATTTATTTTACCGATAAATGGTGAGAAACCAAGCTCCGTTCAGACGAAGGGTTACAACCCCGGTCCTTGTTTGGTTTACGGGTTGTAACCTGGTTATCTGAATAGTTCCATGGTTATCTCGTCGTATACCATCCTGATGTGTTTTCTTTATTTTCCAGTTCTTACTTTATTTATATCTTGTGCTGATTGCTGGTTTTAGTTCCTAAGTGAAGCTTCCTTTGTGGCACTTGCTCTTTCTGGGATCTGACCCAGCTGGTTTTGTATGGCCAGATTTCGGAGCAGCTCCAGAGGATCCACCGCTTTTCCAGCCCGATGGTGAATACCAGACGTAACCCGGGCAACGAGTGAGTTTATTTTTGCTCTCCCACTTTATTGTAAAA